>JBCFYV010009848.1:0-33759 GCA_039000515.1 Timema cristinae | reverse complement strand
GCCTAAATAAATAAACATACTGCTTCAGTAGAAACATAAGAGTTTAATGTTCTTCAAATGGTGATATCAACAGTTCTTGAACATCTGCTAAGAGTGTCCTGGAATTTAATGACAACTTTTCTCATAATTTAAAAAGTTTGTCATTTAATGCTTTTATGATGATCATGACAGATATTAAAGATCTGTTGATATCCCCATGTGAAAAAAAAATTAAAATCGCTATTGAACCATTATTTTATTTTACTAGGCCAAAAAAAGTTTTGCTATAAAAACTTAAAAACCACGTAAGCTTTTCTTACGGTACCTACATAACCACCTTAATAAGACATAGAAAACGTATATAGAACTCCACCCCATTTGTGTACTAGCCCTGTAAATTTTTTTTTTTTTTTCAATCTTTCAACACATTTAAATAGAAACTGAAACACAGTCAATAGGTCTAGTAAGTAGGCTATCATAGGTCATTCATTTTGGTTTATTTTTAGTTCAGCAATAAAAATATTTAGCAAATCACCTCTAGTATATATTTTTTTTAATGTTTGCAGTCAATTTTATTTTTAACGTTTCTGGTATTAAGTAGTTGGACTTTAATATTTTCAGGCAGTTTTCTTATCGGAAGCTCCTGTGAGAAACCTCAATATTTCACTTTAACTTTAATTTCAACAGTTTTATATCTAAAATTAGGAGTATTGAGACGTTAATGCGAATGAGAATAATATGAAACAAAGAAAAGCCACATAGATGGAGACGAGTGGCGTAAATAGTCAAAGCATTCTAGTGACAAATGTTGCCAACATAAAGTATAAATTTTATGCATTGGATTTTACATTGAGTTTTGGGTTTATCTAAATGACTTGATTAATTTTACATAAGATAATTAAATACTTAATAAAACAACGGCTCACCAGTATTTATATTTATGTTTTTGATTTAATATCTACTTTTCAACTTGCTGACATAGTTTTTAATTTTATTTCTTTACATATGCATCTATCAAGTTTTATTTTCATGTTTGTTATTGATAGAGGTCGATGTTATGTGTTGATTTTTACCAAATACTTAAGAATTCCTATCAATTTATTATAAAATCTTGAAAATGATCCACTTGAGAAAAATCATGCTAGAATATTATGTTGTTTTGTCAAAATCAAATTGCTAAACAAATATAAATATTTATTATAAATCATCATTCTCTGCCAAAGTATAGGTTAAATATGACTATGTCGTCGCGGCATTATCAACCCTGACTGACCTGTTTTATTATTATTTCCTTCACATCAGTATATCAATACACAAACCATATTACACCAATTGATCTATTATACATATTCGTTGATAACCCACAGAAATAAATTTTATAGTAAGTAAGGAACAAAATGGGTAACAATCATTTAATTATGCATATTTAAAGTTTATTTGTTCAGATTTGGGAATTTTGTGCGATAAACATAACTATAATATGGAAACAACAGCTTCAAATTATTTAAATTGAAATTACATTTATTAAAATAAATTCAGAACTTTCAAAGTCGATTTCAATACCAAAAGGCATTTGATTTGTCTTTGCATGCCCTAATGTTAATTTATTTTCAAGTTTGAAATCTTATACATAGCATGTTATCTAGAATAAAATGTTTAACTTACCAAACATTTAGATGTAGTTTAGATAGAAATTCTAGTATTTCTTTGGTAAAATTTGCATGGATGAAAAACTGAGTAATTTTTTTCCTCTCAAGGCTATATTCTTTTAAATACTGCCTTTATTTGGAGCTCTTTCATTTTTAGGAAAATAAAGCATTAATAATTTAGTTTAAACTGTGTCTGCCCTTAAATTCTGGGCAATTAGATGTAGTTAACTGAAAATAATAAGTGTGGAGTTTAAGAAAATTATGTCTAATTGGTATTTTTTCTTAAAGGTGTATCATAAATTGAAAGCTTTTGAAATAAAATATATTTTCCAATCATCTTCAAATTAAAATCAATAGAAGTACTTTGTTGGCTCTAAAGAAATTTAGGCCTAATCTTACAATGTCATGTTATTCTATTTGTAGGGCTTAACATACTTTGGATTTTACATTGTTAGGTTAGAGCTAGTGTCCACTTTAAAGTGATCGTAGAGTTAATGTGAGGTCTACCTTCTGGATAGCATTTTAATGTCCACATTAACTTCCAAACATTCCACCATATTGTTTTATAGCAATTATTATTAAAAGTGCGGTTACATTTTTAATTTTAGAAAACTTTGGACAGTTATTTATGGATTCGCTTGGTTTTAATATTGTCCACCTGTAATTAAATAGATGTTTCACCATTGATTACCTAATCACATATTTGCAGTGTTATAATTCTAACTTTCAAGTAATTCATTATCTATCTAGTCTGTGTACATGGTACGGCGTCAGCCTACTAATAAATTGACGCATGTTCAATCATATTCACTTCAATTCTTTTAAGAACAAATTGCTCCCAGTTTAATTTGGGATATCAACATTTCTTTAGGTCAAGTTTTTGTAGTGTGATTTTTAAGTCGTCTTACGACATAAGGCAGAAGTTTTTAATACCTGGTATCGACTTTTATTACAACTAATTTGGCTTAGCCCTAAAGGCTCTTCTTTCCTATTCAAAATATGTAAATTCTTTTCAATGGGTTCACTTCACGATTTGGAGTGGTCATTTCTTGTTGTCAATAGTTATTAGTAATTGACAATAGCTGTAGGCCTACCTATGTTTTTATCGTATTGTAAGTTATATGTTGTCTTGAATGGCTAATATGGGATATGTTTTTTCTTAACTTTCTCCCCTCGAGTACACGTCCATGGTTGATTAACAGTGGATTTTATTTGAATATTAATTTGCATGTTTAAAAATTGACTGACCCTACTGTTTAGATATTTATTTATTTTGAAGCTTAAAAAATAGTGTTAAAATAAACAAAGTAGGCATACACACATTTATTTGCATAGAAAAAGCATTATATATATTATAAATTTATATGTATGAATATGATTATTGAATAACATGACATGTTATAAACAACATAAACATGTCTTATACTTTAATCTGTTTTCCTAACAACTCCATAACTTCTCAGACATTTAAATAGTTACTTAATATCTATTGGTTCAAATTAAGCCAATATAAAGCCTTGTAATAAATCTAGTGCTCCGAGAAATTTAATGATAAGAACTAATGGAAGGCACCCGTCCATAATTTGACGAGCACATCAAAATAGTATTGTAAAGCCCAACGGCTAGACTTTACAAATAGTTAAGTTACGAGGACTTTAAAGTGACATTGTAATATTGGGCCTTAACCATTTAAAAATCTGTGTAAAATATTTGTTTATAGTAACAAAATTTTCAAATTTTGTTCTCAAATTTTTAATTTATTAATGCGAAAGTACATCCCCATTTCATATTTATGTAGAATGTTTATGCACTTTTTTTCTTTTTTTTTTTTTTCAAATGTTTGATGATACTGAATGAACTAGTATATTTACTTAATTGCAGGCAACACTGCTTAGCTTAATATCCTGATTTTCTCAAACATTTGTAATATTTTTTCATAGTAAAATATATACTCAAAATATAGTAGTATAGTTTGCTATTAATAAAAATAGTCTAAATCTATTTTAATGCTGACATTTAAAAATATCATCAGTGTGTTAAACACTAAGCACTATTTGTATACAAAGTGATAGTATTAATTACCATAAGCAAGCTCATTAATACTGCTCCTTGGAGAGAGGAACCAAACTGTAAAAAAACTACCTTGCAGTATTTGTTTGAAAATTAAACAAAGGTCTTGCACCTCATCATTAGGGCAAATTAGTGAAAGAATGTTAACTCCATTAGAAAATTTATAGTGACTATTTATTAAAAAATATAGGGGTGGTGAGAGTAGTTCCTCTATTAAAAAGGTGTACAATTTGGGCCTTAATGTTGTAATAGTGTATTTTACATTCCGTAGTTGTATTCTTAAAAATTTGTATGCATTTAAATTGTAAATTTATTTGTGATTAAAGTATTGAACATCAAAGTGTTTTGGTTTTACTATCGTGTTTTTGTATAAACATAAAGTTAGTCATTAATTGGTTCAAACATAGGAGCAGTGAGTTTAAATAAAAATAAAAACTACTAGTGCACCTATGGAAATTTTACCCCCTCTAACATTCTCAACCAGCTTTAATTTGAGTTAATATTTAGGTCAAGAGTCTAGAATACTAACGCTCAGAAAACTGCTGGTTACTTGACACAAACCATAAAAATAAACATGCCTAATTTTTAAAGGCTTATGTAAAATATTTAATTTTCTAAATAAATGTATTTGATTCGATTAAACTGTCATTGCTACATTAGGGTAATCATTGATTATGTATAGGCTGTAGATTTATATGAACTTAAACACTGAAGAAATGTTCAAGAAAAACGAAAATATCCACAGTAAAAAAACTAAGGATCTCAGTTAAAATCATAATTTATAAAACTATTGTCTACAATAGTTTACCAATTTTAGTTCTGATTGTATTTGACAGCTCGATATTTCTTAAGATTTCCAGGAGTGAATTGCTCAAAATGTTCTCATACATTGAAAAGTTCCTCTCTACATCACATGTAGTACTTGAAGCTGGACATCTCTATAAGAGTACTTCTTTTGGATATTCGCCCAAATAACTTGAATAGATCTTTCCAAATCACTGAGGCTTGCATTCCTTTTCATTATATAGTGAAATTTCTCTACTATGAATCTCCCATTTGCACCTAGCACAATACTATTGATTATTTGTGGATGGTGTGAAGAAGTATTACAAAATGTGCCTGCATGAGTACAAGTTCACTCTGCAACTCCTTTCTTTCATAATCACGGATTGCAGATTTGATGATGATTGCATTTTCAGGATTCAGCAAACATAACCTTTTGAAACCTGGTAGGCTTTTTTCACTTGCAAGGTGTTTAAATGTACTCGGACCATAAAATAAAATGTCTAATGTTAGTCATTTGTTTAAGCTTCAATGGATTTAACTTACCTTTTTAATACCTTGAAGATGATAGTTTTAGTACAATGCTACATTCATCCAGGTGCCACATCTAGTGAGCACAAGCTCTGGAGGAACAGGTGTTTCTAGTACCTCCTCTTGGAACATAGCCACATGTAATGATGCTTTGACGAAAAGCTTCACTGCAGATATCAAATTGTTCACCACTAGACAGAGTAAGTGGATTTCTTCAGCAAGCAGGTAAAGTCCATGGATAACACATGTGTTATAAATACTTTTGGATAGAACACTTAAAGAGCTGTTACTGCGTTCAAGAATATAAAAAACTCATTCTTTTCAGATGGCCACAGAACACCTGGAAGTAATTGTACAGTTGTTAATTTAAAATGCTGCTAATTTAGTATGACAGTGCCTTTTCATCACGGGAGTTATATTGTATTATTGCTGGCCTATTTTATTAAATAAACTTAAGGATAAGTTTAGAAAATAATTTGAAATTTATGGATCACTATCTAGGTGCGCTATTGTTTAGGAAGTGTCCGCCATTTGTGTGCATGAAACAAAATGTGTTAAAATGTTTTTTTATTTTAATTAAAATTATCTTTCATTCGAGCATTATATTGTATATTTGGTATATGTAGTTTTAAAATCGATTTTAAAAATTGTGAATATCTGCCATTTTGAAACTGGATGAACTATATAAACGCAAATTAAATTGTAGATCTACAGATCTGATAAAAAAAATTGTGCCTAATTTAAATAATGAAACTCAAACCTAACATCAATGTTTTATGTCTTGTTTCATTTAAGGAAATTTGGTTTTTCATATATTTATGTAAATCATCATGTACTAACTCTTGTGATGGTAGAATGATTTGTCTTGTCCAAAACCCTTGAGATGAGGTGGGATGATCCAGCTTCACTCTAGTGTAGTTTTCCTAGGACAACTTTCGCCCCACATCTTTCACAGGAGTTGGCTGTTTCTTCTACTGACAACCAGATTTAGGAAAATCTAATATCTCAGATGTTCTGTGGAATTTTTATAAGTGAAAACTAAAAACTTTTAATGTTTTTATAAAGTTTTTTTTATCATCCAGCTATTTGAGCAATTGTTGGAATTATTTTTTGAATTTTACCTAGAATGCATATGCTAATACTTGTATTCTTGCCATTTAGGCCTAAGAGTAAAAATGCCAGAAAATGTAAGTGCCAGATTATTAAAATTAATTTAGTGTGTTGTATTTATTTGCATAATCAATGCTGGGTATATTTACATAATTTTGTTGACCACATTAATTTAGCAGTTAATGCATTAATTGTTCACATTACAATGAGGGCTGCGTAAAATGCAACTTGGGAAAAGGTCAATCAAAGCCGTTCTGCAAGTAAATAGATAAGCATATTTATGAAGCAACAATACCAATATAAAAATTACCTGTTTTGAACAAATTCGTTGAAATATTTTTTTCCCATAAGTTGTCAGTTTAGGGGCCTATTGAATCCACTGCTTAAACAATATTCTTTTTAGTGTTATATTTTGGCATATTCGAAGGTGTGATTCACAACTTATTGAAATAAAGTTCAATTTTTTTTTAAACTTTGTAAAACAACAAATGTATTGTCTTACAAAGAGACATAAGCTCAATGTATTACAAAACTAATAATCTATAAACACCCACAAGGAAAGGTAAACACGAACCACACAATCACTCCTGAACTTAATAGACGGTCATGTTGTTGACAATGCTTAACGATTAAGAAGAGGTGGGATGTATGGCATGGGCCCTGGAAGGGAGGGTGAGGATGTATGCCATAGTCTCAGGAATGAAGGGGAAACATGTGACCTGACCTGCAATAATTAATTGTTCTTGCAAATTAAGGAAATATTTTAAATAGTAAAAAATAACATATTTTATACATTTATTTGCATTTTCAACAAAATATGCACAATAAAACTGAAAAAGCCTCAGACTAATTAAATCTGATGACATTTTTCACACTTTTTGTGTGTATTGGATCTTGGTACCTATTCGGCTATCCTCATATTTACACTAATGGGTATAAAAATAATATAGTAAAATTGAATAGTAAACATACCTACATTTGCATAAAGGGTGATGGAAAACAATTTAGTGAACAGGTTTAGGATCCAAAACTCGAGCTCCCAGTTACTGCCAAACCAGACCAGATGAGGTTGATGCTTGCGCTGACTTTCCCTCTGTTGCAGGTGTCTCTTGATATGGAAACATTTTTGTATGAATGCATTAAGGTATTTTAGGGCCATAAATGATAACAATTGCCATTCTTTATATTAAATGGCATTTTACAAGTATTATAATGTTGACTGAAATAGATGGATCTCTTGAACCTGGCTTATTGATTTCAGCTTTCAAATTACAAATATACAGTTATGCTAATGCATTAGACAACCTAGTTTTTACATGTACAGCTGTTACACTGTTCTGATAAAATTAAAAAGTTTCCAACTCAGCTTATTGAGTAAACAATAGATGTTTATTCTATTTTACAGAAGGACTGTCACAAAACTGAACTAGGAGTAATTTACAGAAGACCAGATTTCAGAAATATGAATGGTGCCATTAATCTTCTACAGTTTGTCATTGAAAATAACTTGAAACTTACGTTTTCAGAGACCTACAAACTGTTGCTAATTATTTCTACTATTCCAATGACCACTGCTGAGACCACAAGATGCTTCACAACTCTAAAACGAATTAGGACATTTTTAAGGAGCACCATGAGTGAAGACATATTTTATATATATATATATATATATATATATATATATATATATATATATATATATATATATATATATATACATATATTATATTAGAAACTTATCAAGTTATAAAAAGTATATTAATTTTTTATCATTCCTTTATATTCTGATTTATATCAATAATAGTGTAGTATTAGATTTATCTTAGTATTATATTAAACCCACTTTAAATCGACATGTCACAAAATCATCTGCAATGAATTTTGTTATGTCAAACTGAAGGTTATTTTCACAAATCCGTTAAAACCAATCTTTTCCCCTACTTTATCGATTCAAATGTGTGTGCAATTTCTTGAAAAAATTAACTCATCCATTATTTGATAACAATTACAATTAAATCACCAAACAACATGTAGGCCTGCATCATTATTAGCAAAACACAAAACTAATATTTCTTGAATGGTGGACAAACTTCTTGGGTGTTTCAAAAAGTTTTGTTTAGCTTTTCCGAGAGGACATTAGTTCACATTTCCAACTGTTATTCGTTGGTGGTAAGCTCAGCAGGGCTATATTTATATTTATGTGCTATATCAGGCACCTGTGTTTAGGCTATCAGCAACTTATACTCTTATAAATAAGAAATATGTCTGAAGGATGAGGTAAGTTGCTAAGGTTAAGTACACCAGTATTTGCCTGTAGCTCTAACCCCAGAGGATTATTTTTAAAGTGGGTATATTTTATGTGCACTATTCAAACATCCTTATTTTATCAATATATGACTTGCAAACTAGCATAAAACATAACATGCAATCTCTCATCCGACAATTTAATAATAAATCTTCAGCCATGCCAGAAATGGAACCGAGGACACCTAATTCAGTTGGCACACACGCTACCTATCGACTCTGGTAAGGTGATGGACTCACGCCAATGATTTTGTCCAAGATTTGAACCCTGACCTGATTTATAACAGTAACATAATAATGTCTTAACTATGGGTAGTTGGTTTCTTCACCCTAAAGTATATTATATTATAATATATTTTAAAATATTGTCTTGGCAATTGAAACAAATATTAGCCTTTTCTAACTACACAAACGAAGTATATTTGTTTCCATATGAATGTAAAATTGATTTTAAGTGTAGCCAATATTAATTTGTTTTATGTGAATGAAATGATATAACTCTTGATTGAATTTTCAACTTATTGCCCTCCGAAGAAACCAATGGGTTGGACAGAGATAGTATGTCTCCGTAAGAGCCTATAGCAAAGTAATCGTGAGAATGTTTTATATCCACTTACTTGGTGTCTTCTGCCTTGGTGGTTTAATGATCTAGGCCTAGGATGTCACTCTCACAATAGAATAGACTTACAATACGGGGGATATAGGTCATGGGGGTTTGAATCCCAGTTGGGTGTAATGAGGGTGATTTTCCTTAAATGGTTTTACACCCTCCTACCACGCAAATATGGGTAGTCTTCCTATAAATTCAATCTTCCCCACCCCTAGCCCATTAGCGTAATTAGTACATATGCTTATTACTCGGATGGGTAGTAAAACTACGTAGCAAACAAAAAAAAAGTCTTGTGCATTGGTTATTATAATACTAGAATAAAAAGAAATATAAACTTATCCTATATTCTTTAAAACTGAAAGAACATATGGTTTCAACTCGAGCAAAATTTCTCAATAGTCTTATGTGAATGGTCTTTAAAAGAGACTGCTGGCTCCTTCTCTTTACTTGCTTCTCTTGAGTGTGATATCTGGTTTCACATCACCAACAACAGCTTTTACAAGCTAGTGAATGTTATAAAACAACCCAAAAACTCATGTCTCCCATATCTTTTTATGAGCACAAAGTTGACAAATGTGGCAACAATGCTAACACTAGAATGGAGCTACAACAGTTCAAATAGTTTGTTAAACACAAATTTCTTGGGAGTGGAGTAAATATTGTTTCTCATATTTTACAAGGTAGTCCATTTGTTTAAGAAACAAGCAGTGTAAAGTTGAAAATATTTCCCAACACTCGTGCGGGCTACAACTGTAGCCCAGCCATGTAGTTTCCGTTGGTATGCAACACGTGGTAGAGATAGAGGGGTGCAGCACTCAGTACTTTTTAATGAACTATGCTTCTTCCCACTCAGTGTGTGTTTGCATGTGAAAGTAAGCTTCTCTGTGTCATTTCTTTTTAAAGTTTGTTGGGCTACAGTGGTAGCCCGCATGAGTATTAGTGACATCGCCAATGTGAAAAGTGTATGTTTAACTTTGACTGGTTGTAGTAATGAAGCGACTGTCAATGCATGGCTAAATGGTAGTTCTGATGAAGAAAGTGTTGTGGATAATTATGGTGATGACGGTGAAGTAAATTTTGACACAGAAAAAGTGTATCGGTCAGATACAGGAGAAATGGATGAAAATCAAGAACATAGTATGAATGAATCTGACTAGCAGTTGTCAGATGATGGTGGTGATGGTGGTGGTAGTGATGAGAAGTATTATATAGATAAAGACAAATGGACAAAAGAGATACTGGCTCAAAACACTCATAACTATGCACATAATATTGTTGTTCGTCATCCAGGGTCTAAGGGAGAAGCAAGGGCTGCACAGACACAACTTGATTGTATGAGTTTGTTTTTAGATTCAAATATTATGAGAATAATAGTTGGTTATACCAACATTTACATCAAAAGAATAAAACATCTCTTTGTTCATGAAAGAGACGCAAAACTCAGACGAGACAGAAGTACATGCATTTGTTGGTATTTTGCTGCTGTCTGGTAATTTAGGTAGTAACAGAAAGAAAACAAAGAATATTTGGAATAATTCTCGAGGCTCTGGTGTTGAATCCTGTTATATAGCCATGAGTAAAAATAGGTTTCACTTCCTAATACACTGCATGAGATGTTATGATATTCGAGATCAAACACAACAAAGAGAATTGGACCGGCTAACACCCATACGTGAATTATTTTCTTTACTGTTGTGTGTGCTAAAACTAGGTATGCTTTAAACCTAGAAGTATATGTCAGCACACAGCCTAATGAACAATACAAGATTTCAAACTCTGCATAAGACGTTTTGAGGATGATTCATCCAATCGCAGGAACCAATCGAAATCTGACAGGTGACAACTGGTTTCGATATCCCTTGTTAAAAAATTTCTGATTGAAAATAAATTGACTTATGTAGGAACGATTCGAAAAAACAAACGCCAGATTCCTAAAGAGTTCCAACTTAATGCTGAATGGCTGGAAAATTCTTACCTTTTCGGGTTTCACAAAAATAAGGTTCTTGTATCTTACTGTCCTAAGAAAAATAAAGCAGTATTTGTTTTGTCAACCATGCATCATGGCACGGCGATTGACAGCCAAACAGGTGATCGACGATAACCTGAAATGATAACATTTTATAATCATACAAAGGCTGGAGTCGACGTTCTTGACCATATGTGTGCAAAGTACGATACAGCTCGCAACACAAAGCGTTGGCTAAGGTGATATTTTTTGACCTTTTGAATATTAGTGCCATAAATGCTTTACGCATCTACACAGCCAATCACAACTAGGAGCCAACACCAACAAGTGAGTTCTTGGTCACTGTAGCATGGAAGTTAATCAAACAACAAATTGCCATTTCAAGCATTCCACTTTCTTTGAAAATAAGAGGAAGAGAACTTCACAGGATTAAAGAACCACGACCTCAACAGCCTGAACTGGACAACAAGGTGAGTTGGTGTTTCTTGTGTGAAAGGACCAGATACAGGTCAACAAAAAAAGCTGTGAGCAATGTGGAAAAAAAATCTGCAAGGATCAATTATTTGTGGTATGTAGGCCATGATTCATAAAATTACATTTCATTGACCAAGGACATTTTTGTTTATGTGATAATTTTAGCAATTATTTTGGGTTTTGTTAAATTTTAGCCATTATGTAATTTTTTAACCAATATTTTTTTAACATTTAACTGTGCATAATGAACATGTTTCCATAATATGTGAAAGTCATTAAATTATTATATTTTTTAAAAAATGTTCTAAAACCTCAAATTGTGAGTAGTTTTGAAGAATAAAAATGTGAAAAAATCACTACTTCAAATTTATTGGCATACAACACCTATAGATGATCAAATTTGTTCCAATTTTGCTTAAATCATCCCAAAACACTTTACAAACTTCTAAAAAAAAATATATACCTATTTATGAAATTACCAGTGGCGAGTTAAAAAAATTATATGGTGGGCTACAATAGTAATCCATGCGAGTGTCGATGTTACAGAAACCTGGGTGAGTACCGCAGGGTTAAAATATATTTTGTTGCCGTGGACCATCAATTTTTAACTCAAGATTTAAAACAGTATAGTGCATCAAATATTTTTTAACATTTCTAATGAAGGGTTTTCAGATTTAGAGGGAAGGGAGAAATAAGTTCATCTGTTAATGCACACACTCCTATTGTAATATGTTTATTCAAATAAGTTCATACAGATTAAAAGTAATAATAATAGTCTAATTCTTGCTGGAGAAACTGAAAATACAAGCACATAAAATTATTAATATAACATACCTATACAAAATGTCAAATGAATATGAAAGCAAGAAAATTATATGCATATTATTTGTATACAATTATACCTCATTAAACACAAGTTGGGTGGATAAAAAAAGGTAAAATATTGTATGAATATAATTTGTATAAAATTATACCTCATTAAACACAAGTTGGGTGGATAAAACGGGTAAAATATTGTGTCAATATAATTTTAATTGATGAGAAGGCTGATTCTGCAGTTCACTTACAAGCCTTGTTATATCGGGCTTAAATAGCTGAAACTTGTTCTCCAAGATCTATGTTTTTCAAACGGTTTATATACTTATTTTTAAGATAAATGAGAGCAGAGAATGATTTTTTTACACAAGTATGTCGTTACGAAAGGCATAATTTTTTCATAGCTCTTTGATAGTTCCAGAAAATCTTCTTTTAAGCAAACACAAAAATTTGGAAGGGACTGTTTCTTGAACTCTAATTTTAGATAACTGAAAATGGATCTCTAATCCAGTTTATGCTTGCATCAAGAACAGGAAAATGTACACAAAAACTATGTTGCAAATATTTCAAATGTCGTGCGATACTTGATATGTCCTCGTCAGACAACTCTTCGTCGTTAGAACCAAGAAAATTTGTGAGGTTTGAAAATGTCTCATAGGTTTGGTTCGATCGGCGACTATTCAACAGTCCCACCTTTTTGATCATTGCTTCGATCTTGTCTTCAACTTGAAAAACTGTAACCTTTTCTACTTGAAGATTTATTTTGAGCATATTTAAATGGATGACAGGCAAATTTGACTAACCAGGAAAAATCTGACAATCACTGAGGTGAAATTGCTTCTACATGAGGAATAATCTTATCTTGTCTCTCAATTCCCAAAAATGTGACAAAAACTTATCTCGTGAAAGTCAAATTATCTTCACAGTATAGCAAAAGTTGGTGCTGTTCACTAGCCATTTTTTCAAAGCTGTTAAAAAAGTCTTGCGTTCAGTGACTTGCTTTTTATAAAATTGAAAAATTTTATGGATTCATTTAAGGTCTGCTTTAGTTTTTCTGGTATCTTGTTAGCAACTAGAGCTTCCCTATGTATGCAGCAATGGTACCAAGTCATCAACGGTATGACTTTGAAGCCACAAAGGGCATCGATTTTTTTCAAAAGTAAGGAGCATGAATCCATATAATATGCTCTTTTGTCTTACCATTGAAAAATACTTACACAATCTAGAACAGTATTTTCCAGCATTTGGTGAAAACTTGGCAGTATTGGAAGATGGAAATTAGGCAGATATAGCAGCTGTTCCAAATAACAGGCGGAATGGTGAAGCTAGGCAAAATCAATTAGCAGAAATAATCACAAGTAATGAAGTTTTTGATTGAGAACATCTATTACCTTGTTATAGTTGAACTCATTGTTACCGAGTTTTCGATTTAATCCTTTGGATTTCTGAAAATTTTTGTCAGTTTATAATCTACGAATATATAGGTGTTATGTAAGGTTAATATAACAATTAGTTCAATCAAATTGTTTCATCATATCTTATTGCCACTATTCGTCTCTATTATTATCAATAGATAAAATAAAAATGTTAACAAAACAATTATTGAAATTAGAAAAAATTATTTATTGATCACAGTAAGAATAAAGAAATACGTTATACAAGCTAATTAACGGTGTTGTTAAAATTTAGTTGACCAGAGGGTTTTGAATCATATTATTATTAGCACCGCGTCTTACTAGCCATTCGGGTTATACGCACTTACGCTATTGTGTAATGGTAGGGTGATTGTGAGATGAAATGAAGGACCTACAGTTTAACGTGGAAACCGAACCACGGTGGCGGCCTGGCATTCCCCACATTCACAAGATGTCTTGTCAGAGGTGAAGGAAGGGTTTGGCAATCAGATAAATCTGTGCCGGGACCGAGGATTTAACCCCGGCTGCCAGCACAGAAGTCTGACACCTTACCCCTAGACCACCAGGTCACCTGGTTTTGGATCATTATTAGGTGTAAGTAATGTAAAGTTTCATGTAAAAATAAGATTTTCGGACTTATATGAAATAAGTATAGTATAATAGAAAATATTGTGAAGAAAATTATTGAAATAAATAAAAACCCTATGGTAGAGCTTATTGTACTGTTATATAATTAAGTATTATCCATTCACGAGCTAAGTTTTCCTAGATGACAGTTCAAAAATCATATGTTGAGGGTTTTGGATTGCCAACACTGGTAAAATATCACTGTTTTATTATAAATGTAAAGTTTTTTAATTAAACGTTATATTTTAAATGTAAAATAATCTAAACTTAAGATTTCTTACATTATTTGATTAAATTTAATAATTTCGTTTCACCAAATCTGAATGAATATTTTAAACATATATTAAAAGTACTTATTCTTTGTCTTGGAATGTTATCTATGTTGTGTAATATAGTGCATGCATTAGTACCTTTTAAAACAGGCATCATATTTACTTGGCAAAGATAAAATACTGGTAATTTATTTTATATATAATTAAAAATTTTATAACTATTTTATATTTTTTAGAAACATTTAACTGAATAAAATATAATCATCCACTGCGTGGGAACACCATTTTAAACAAATTGATGACACAAGCAACCATATGCTTTGTTCGCCATCTTGAAGTGTTATTTGTTGAACCTTTTGTTAAAGTGCTATCAATAATTATTATTTTAACTGCAATAAAAGGATTAATAAGCTCTGTGGACGAACTCAAATTAATATTAAGACTTTGTTTAATTTAAATATATATTTCATAGAATTTATTACTGTGCACGTTTATTAGAGTTTTAACTTTAAATTCAGTCTCTTTGTTAGATCCTACCTTACTCAAACTTACAATAATTTTTAACGTTAATTTTAATTATTTTTTATTTTAATTGTTGGGCTTCTCTATTAACGTAAGAAAAACTTAATCCTAAGTCATTTTACTAATTATTTTAAGAATAACTTTGTGTAAACAGATATTTTCTCTTTAGTTCATATAGGCCTACATATTAATTTGGATAACTTTAATCTAACTTAAATCTAACTATACTCTAACTTTTATCTAACTGTACTCAAACTTTTATATACATTTAATCTATTAACTTTAACTACTAAATTTAATCTCGCGTAATTTTGTAAAGGGATTTTCAATTAGTGCATATTTTTGTGTGGTTTTTTTAATGATGAGTTCCCAGGAAAAAAATCGAAGAGAGGTTACAGATCACCAAAGGCAACTGGACATTATCAACTGTGGAAGAGGACTGAAATCGATGATTGAACGAGGCCTAATCGAAGGGGGGGATATAGGGCAGTTAATTGCTGATCTTAAAGGACTCTCAAAACCTACTGTATTGAAGTGAGTAGAAAACTAATATTAAATATTAGAATTAATAATACATATTTTACTAGCATTCCAATTGGTTTATTTAATCATATTGAGGGTTCCACATTCCATGGATTTACTATTACTACCTATTTTCTTCAATAGATATCGTATTCTGTAAATTTTAATCCTGACTCAAACAAATGTTTGGACTGAATTATTGGCAAACTTGATAATAGGCAGTGATCTTTTTTCATTAATTTCATAACATAACCTAAATAAACTAGGAATGTATCCAAATATGATACTTCATGTGTCGTCGACCCTTGTCATTCACATGATAATCGCATTGGCAATCACGTGATCAAGTGTCGATCCAACCAAATAGTCACAAAGTGTGCAGATGCACCCCTCACACACCCTTGAGTCTAAGGGCGATAGCAAGTCACGCATCCCTAATGTGGTTTCCGACTGGCTAGAGTTCATAGGGCAATGGGATCTGTGATAACTGGCTCATAGATGGCGTTTAAAATAGTTTCCAAGCTCATTGGTAGGAAGCAGCACTGCCTGCAAATAATCTTGCATTTTTCGATCTCAAGGGCGTGTTAAGTGTATTTTCATCAAGTCGAGTGTACTGTACTATTCAGACACAACCACAGGTATATGTTTTAATATGAAATGATCTTTTCGTAGAACATGTGTTTGAAGTGAATTTTCATGGCTGTAGGCCTATATTAAAACCCAGATAATAATAAAAGTGTAGCATAGCTTGTTTGGAATTGTTTGATTAGGTTAGGTTTGAATATATTCTTGAAAACTGGTTTTTAAATGGTTTATTTTGAGTGTTGGAGCATATAATTTTTATTAAAATTTTTAGGTGAAACTTATTTAAAAAATATGTATTATTGTTGACATCGTGAAACCCCAATAATGAAAATTTGGTAGCTTTGAAATTAATTTACTTCCACATGTTATGTTAGTTTATCTAGAAGTATTTCTATAACTACCGTAACACAGTCCACTGTACATAATTTTGTTGTAGATATTGGAAGAAAAATCCAGAGGAAGTGGCGACTCCAAAATAAGAGAAAGCTGAAACCTACTCCAAGAGTTTCGGTTGAAGCAATCGACGACTTCGACTGAGGTGTGATTCGTAGAGCAATATACGGGATGTATGATAGAAGTATGTTTAATTTATCTATAGGTTATATTTTTTTCAACATGATCACACAAAAAGTGTGCACAGCACCAAACCAATCATTCTAAGCCTATACATAAACACTATTATAATCATAGTACAGCCAATTAACTTTTAAATCACATAAGAAGACTCGACATTACATCACAAAATGAAATTTGCTACCTTTAATTAATGTATTTAAAAAAAAATAACATTACACGTTTTATAGGCCTAAAGACCTAAACACTTTAAACAGTGCCAAATCAACAACAATAAAAACCTCACTATTGTTCTTGTTGTGATAAATACAACCTGTAATATGGTTGTAATAAAGTCACATGAAATATGTCAAATTTTTGGCTCAGGGTATATAAAAAAAGTATAAGTGGCCTGTGTTTTTTGCTCACAATAACTTGCTCCCAATTGAAGGAAAGGTCTATGTTGTTTGATCATACACTTATAAAAATAAATGATGTATTCTATGTTTTTGCCCAAGTGCAAATCCATAAAATTATGCTTGTAATTTATCGGTGCTTGTTTGCAGATGAACATGTGACATTGGATACACTTTTGGACGTTCTTCGTGCGAATCCAGGACAAGGCACTGCAAGTATATTCGAAGGAGGAAGAACAACGCTCTACAAGCTTATACATGAAATTGGATTCTCTTGGCAGAATATTATTATTAGCACCGCGTCTTACTACCCGTTCGGGTTATACGCACTTACGCTAATGTGTAATGGTAGGGTGATTGTGAGATGAAATGAAGGACCTACAGTTTAAAGTGGAATCCGAACCACGGTGGCGACCTGGCATTTCTTGGCAGAATACAAGCGGAAGAAGAGTGCTGATGGAAGATATCAACGTAGCAGCCAAGAGAATAGCATTTTTGAGGGAATACAGGAAGCTTGCGGCAGAAAAAAATTTCGTATTCCTTGATGAAACATGGATTTTTTCCAGGGGTGAGTGTTTTTTTAATAAATATATTGATAGTATAGCATTAGTGAAATCTAATATAGGCAGATGTCTGGTTAAAAGATTGTTACTTGCACAAAAAACTAATAAATGAGTAAGTTTAAATAACATCTTTCATCAAACAATGTTTCCAACCCGACAAAGGTTATCTTTTTGCTAAATGCCACCATCTGGCCATCATTAAACTTTTATTGAGTTTGATTGTAAATTTGTAAGATTGTTTATCATTTTACTGGAAGGACATTTAATTTTAATGATGAACCATTACCAGCATAGAAATAAACACATATATTGTTATTTACCAAGCCATTTGTAAACTTTACTTTAAAAAAATATACAATATTTACATAAAATAACCCAAACGGGTAGTAAGACGCGGTGCTAATAATAATAATACATAAAATACACCTTCATTTTATGTTTGATATAAATACATAGTCAAATATGGATAGTTTCATATCTATATAAATTATAGACATAGTCCCGAAGAGTTGGCAAGATGGTACTAAGAATACCTGCAAGAGACGTTCACCGGGTGATGGGAAGAGGTTCATCGTTCTACATGCTGGCGGCAGGGAGGGTTTCGTGGAAGGAGCGAGCCTTTTGTTTGCATCGGGGAAGTAGACTGGAGATTACCATGGGGAGATGAAAGGCGACAACTTCGAGACGTGGATGAAAGACCAACTGCTTCCCTCCCTTGAAGAACCTTCAGTCATTGTGATGGATAATGCTCCATATCATTCCGTTCAGGTGTGTCCTAACACTATAAACTTATTCTGAAAATTGAAAAATGACACTTGGACACGGGAATCGAACCCAGGACCTTTGCCTTAGTACGCCAAAGCTCTAACCACTGAGCTATCAAGGATTATTTTTAATACACAGTATTAAATATGTATACATATATTTTTACATGTTGTCACTTATCTTCAATTAAAGATGCAGTTTTAATACCCCCCCCCCCCCCTCTCCACCCACAAATTCATTTATTAAAGACATCACTTATTTATTATTGCCTTAACTATACTGTTACAGGTGGAGAAACTAGCCACAAAGAGTTGGAGGAAAGAAGAATATGCTGCATGGCTGACGAAGCACGACATCAAGTTCGACCCCTCAGCGATGAAAATGGAGCTGATGAGCAAAGTTTTAGCCCACAAACCAGAAAAAAGGTAGTCCTAAGTATTTTATAAAAGTCTTAGGCTGCTTTCACTATAAATATTGATAGCAATAATCAAGTGTTTCAATTAGAGTTAATGTTCATGTTACCACCCTTGAACAAAATCATTAATAAGATGCTAGTAAAAATGTTTTCATACAAGGGTGATTCTCGCAAAACATGACAATTCACCAAATGACGAATAAAAAAACTAATCATGTTTTACAAATTATGAGAAAAATCAAGAACATTCTTTTAGTGTCATAAATAAACTACATATCATAAGCAGTAAAGTTAAGCTACTTTCATACCACCCCACTCCCCTTAAAAAATAGTTTTTAATCTTATAAATCTTCAGTTGATAGGATAATAATTTTAACATCGGTTTAGCCTATTGAAAAAATCAATTTAATGAAAATGTTTAAGAAAACTGAAAATACTAGGCTAGAATACAATATATAATTTTTATATATAATTTAGTTTGGTTTATTAAATATTTAATTCAATTTTAGGATAACATTTTTTTTGAGCGCACATTTTTTAATGATTGCATTGTATTTTGTATATATCTTTAACCATGAGATTTACTTAATAAAATATTATCAGTTTTTAAATAATCTCACAGCTTGTGAATGTGTGGATTGCCAGGCCTCTACCATGGTTCGGATTCCACGTTAAACTGTAGGTCCTTCATTTCATCTCACAATCACCCTACCATTGTACATTAATTATAATAATAATTTAAATAATGTTAGTAATTTGTATATGTTTTTGGTTGCTGCAGGTACAAGATTGGTGAAATGGTATGTGAGTGCGGACACCAGGTTTTGCGGTTGCCTCCATACCATTGTCAATATAATCCTATAGAGCTGGTGTGGGCAAACTGCAAGGGGTACTACAAGAAACATACCGGAAGAAACAACAAGTTTGATGATGCAGCTGTCCGAGCCCTTTGGCAAGAAGCCCTTGCTGGAGTCACGCCTGAAAGGTACTAAAGCTATATTTGCAAAATAATGAAATTATAACAATAAAAACCACAAAGAAGTGGTTGTATCTTCACCATTATTTGTTTGTAATTATAATACAGAGATATTTTAAAAATATGTTCCATTTCAGTTGGAGTAAAAATGTCTACCACACTGAGAAGATTATCAATGATGACTGGGCAAGAGAAATGAAGATGGATGCGAGTGAAACCCAACCTTTTATCATATGAAAGTGACAGTGATGAAGAAGATGAAGAAGAAGTGCTGGCAGTACCTCTATTGCCAGATTAAGGTACAAGGTGCTGATAACCCAAAGAGTTAAAGCACCTTTAAAATAAATTTAATTAAACATGTTTTACAAGCTACATACCTACTACATAATAAATAACATTCCAAAACATTACAGAAAATCCTCCCCATACCCTAGACCCAGCACAATCACTCGCAATCACCAATTTCACCTCATAGTGCTATTTACTAATACACCTGTAATTCTTTTTCAGGTATTAAATTTCATTCACGAGTTCAAGAGTTACAAAAGTGACTCGGTACTCAAACAGAAAATCAGCCCTTTCTCAGATGACCTAGCTTGGCGTTTCTGTCAAGGTGGATATTCTGAGTCGGGCAACAGCCGATCGGCAGTTAGTCGAGGTTGCCAGTAGCTCCTTATATCAGCACACCGCCTTCAAATATAATTGTAGGCGAGGAGATTTGGCAACAGTTAGCTGAAAGAGAATCTCTGTCAAAGGGATCCTGGAATACTAATAAGTTTAAAGTGTATTTCTTTTAGCTATACGAATAAGTTAAGTGTTTTTCTTTCAGCTATACTAATGAGTTAAAAGTGTTTTTCTTTCAGATTATACAAATCAGTTTAAAATGTTTTTCTTTCAGATTATAATTAATATATATATATATATATATATATATAATATATATATATATATATATATATATATATATATATATATATATATAAAATAATCAGTTTCTAGTGTTTTCTTTCAGCTTAGTGACTAAAAATTTCAATTTCAAAATTTCTTTGAGGCATAATATTAGCCTATTATAAATTACTGTGGTTAATTATCACATTCATACTCTATATTACCATATGTTTTCATTACAGCTGTTCCAAGTGACAGTGACATATCAGCTGTTGGTGTAGGGATATTTTAGGGACTATTTCTAGTAACTTTTTGAGCTGTCATCCAGGTAAAGAGCTCTCGTGAATGTCGTATACCTACCCTATTTCCCAAACCCTAACATTAATTTCTTTTCTTTTAACTTCAAAACTCTTAACTGCTTTAATAAGACTAAGAGCTGGAGCTCTGAATTGTTTAGTGACTTCGATTCATCAGTCTCATATTTATCCAATACACTATTCTACTTGCTTTTTGGGGTTTGTTCACACCATTCCATCACTTCGACATTCTCAATTGTGTTGTTTTCTTCTTCAAACACTAATTTAATGCTGGGCTGATCTCCACTCCTGAGTTTAATGGAATAGGGTCCACTTCCACAAGCTGTTCTGAGACACCAACCATGGTTGCTCCTAGAGAGTGCATGGGTGCAATGTTGGACTGTTAATGCCATTATTATTATTTATTATGGTTATTAATCGAGAAAATGACTGAATATTAAAGCATAGAACACATCCATTGTTGACCTGTATAGTCTTAGTGTAATAAGATTAGGTTATTTTATGGGTGTGTTGCTTATTATACTAAATGTTAATTACAAAGTTGCATTATTTATTATTATCAAACAAAGAATATGCACAGATAGTATTTTCATATTAGAATGCAATAGTAAATCTATTGTACAAATTTTATAACATACCTGGTATTGTTGTAATTGTCGGATTGGAATCTCCATCCAACAACTCAAGAATACAATTATTTAATCAATTATTTTAATCCCAGTTTGATCTATCTAACTCACACTTCTGTTACACTCCCAATTTCATGTTAATTCTTTTGTTATGGAACTTATTTCTACATTCTTCGTACACATTCCTCATAGTCTGATCAGCATTTGAAGCAAAGCTTCAGATTTTCCCTTTCTTACTGTCAGCAATTGTGATTTATTTAAAAGAATAGGATGTTCCTTGAAAATATTTGCAAAAGTTACCGAAGGAATATTTGTCATCACTTCAAAATGCAAAATAAAACCTATACTACTAGACAGGCCAGAAAAACAGCAGTTCAGGCTATGCTGAAATATGAACAGTTGACAGGCCTACACAACAATGAGTATCTATTCAGTTTCAAATGATCACAAAGGCAGTGCAAGTGAGTTTGTATTAGATTGAGGTAGACTCTTTTTATTCTTATCAGAATGAGTTTGTACTAGTTGTTCTGATTAAATACTCCTAACAAGTGCTCATACTTATGAGTACAAAATCTGAGTAAGAACTTGAGCATTTTAAAACTTTAAAACTTAATCTATAAGAATTTTGATCAATTAAACTAACTTAAATCTAAGTAAGATTATTTTAAAAGTAAGTACAGTATAATTATTTTTAAAAGTAGTGGATTAAATTTAAGAGTACTATCTAATGTATTTAAATTTTAAGCAGTGAATTAAACTTAGTAGTACTAATGTATTTAAATTTTACATGACAAAAATAAATATAGGGTGTTCAAAGGAGCTTAAGAAGATATTTGCGAGGGAAGGTCACATAATGATGTGTTACATACCTTGTAGTAAAGACAATAAATACATTGTTAGAATAATCAAATATTGCAAATTATGGTGGGCAGGACATGCAGTGCGAACGAATCTAGAACTGTGTTCAGGGTATTGACTGGTAAACCAAATAGGAAGAGACTATTGTTAAGATCTAAACGCAGATGGGAGGATAACATTAGAATGGACCTGAAAGTGATAGGGTGTAATATGATAGGGATAGGTTGCATAATTTTTTAAGTGCAACAATGAACTTTCGAGTTCCTAGTGTCATAGATAGAGTAAATAGACACCAAATAAAACCTAAGTTTTGTTTTCAACTATTTAATCTTACATGATATGTGTTTAATATACATTTGTTTGATTTCAATCAAGAGTTTAGCTACTGAAAATAAATTATTCAAACACTACTACATTTTGATTTACTTTGCACAAATACACAAACACCTACATTAAATAATAATGTTGTGATTACACCTCTATTGTGGAACGAGAAGATAATTTTCTACACAAGTATAGATGTTTAAATAGCACCTTCTTCCCATACTGTCTCTGTCAAAATGGCAACGTTGTCCAAATTTCTTCCAGGATAGTACTCAAATGTCCACATAAAATTTGTAAACACCACTGAAAGAAAATTATACAAAATAATGTTAGGTTATATGAAATAGAAACTAGGTTAAATCATGGTTTAAATTATGTGGGATAGCCAGTACACTTACTTATGTGATGCTGGAGTAGAAATTGTTTAGATAAAACACCACAAAAACACACAGACACATTTTAAGGAAAAACTTTCACTGTTACAGAAAGCTTCATCAGGTCAAGCAAGTAGACTGATGCTATGGGTTGGAATGCAAAGTTGACTGTCAACAGCCTATTGTTTTTCATTTATAATTTCACTGTTCACAATTGAAAACACAACAAAACACATAATTATTATGAAATTCTCAATGTACATCACCCCCCTTTTCAGCAGAAGAGAGTAAAGAGGAACTGGAATATGATTAGAGGTAGATCATGGTCACTTAGATACTGTCACTTAAAACTGTTTTAAGTGAACATGATCTACCTCTAGTCATACTGCCATAGTCCAGTTTGTGTTTTACTTCCTTCTTCTGAAGAAAAGTATCTAAGTGACCATGATATACCTCTAGCCTTGCTGTCATAGTCCAGTTCTTGTTTTACTCTCTTTTGATTAAAATATTTCTAGTAAAAATACTGTTTTGTATTACTTTAGATAAAAAAGAACTAAACATTTTTATTAAAATTCGATTCCAATGCAACTCAAAGTGAAAAATGCCTACTTGCACACACTCAATTTATACAACGTTGGACTATTTACAAACTATAAATAACCAAAATAAACTGTACACCTAATTTACTATAGCAGCTGAGGTATTTCTTGGAAACACTTTATTATCTGCAGTATTTTAGAAGCTATAAAATTTGTCTCACGGTACACATTAGATGGAATGTAAGAACAGTCTTTCACAAATTATCAAGATCATTGGCTTTAACATGAAAGACAAAATTATGTTATGTCCAGATTAGGTTAGGTTAGCTTGAGTAAAAAACACTAAAGGATGGGTACATGTATTTAGCTTGATACAGCACAGGAATAGAAGAAACAAATTATACATCTTATACATGGTAGTAAAGTATAGATAATCAATATTCCCTCTATTCCTTGTTGTGCCAAGTTATGTAAACACTGCGTACAATTTTATTTTGTATTTATTTGCTGGTAACATTGATATAACGTTTAAAAACAAATTAAATGTAAAAGGAAATTGACAGACATATAACACACATTTAATACACTTATTCTGTAGGATTTTTATTTTGAAAAAATTATCATTGATGGAATGCATGACAAGATAACTGGAGAGAGAGAGAGAGAGAGAGAGAGAGAAGTGCATAGTGTGAATTTGCATTAATTATTATCGATATAGTATTTGGTTAAACGGACAGCCCTTGTTTATAGATTAATGAATTGTCTGCCTGAATATGTGATTGTATGTAATAAAAGTGCATGGATAATTATTTTAAATATACATTTGCTGTATTGATGGGTGGTTTGATTATTGAAATGGAAGTTATAAAAATGGTGGGTATGGGACTTGATGGTTAAGCATGTGATGTTATATTGATTGTTAAGGGTTCATGTGGCATCACCTGTAAGAGCGGAATCATTAGTCCAACAGAACTTTTATGACTATGACACAAAACGTTTTAGCTAACTAAGAGTAATATGCTAAACTTTGCTTGAAAAGGTATTATGACTGACAGCATTGTGAGCGCAAAGCCTTTGCACATCAAACATTTATCTGCTAGGTCAAGCTATTTTTCACGGCCATGTTTGTTGATTTTAGATTGCATGGTCATGTTTATTGTATTTTAGTTTCATTAATAGGTTATGTTATATTGGATGAATAGTAAGTATTGTATTTTGTGTGTTTGCCTGTTCAGTGCCACTTTATTATAATATAATATAAATAAATTGCATTAATTTAGATTATTGTATTGGGATGCTTTTATGAATTAAACTATCAGCCCAGACAAAATGGACAAAGAATTTTTATATCTACATTTATTGGTTTTAAGGCAGAGCAAAAGTAGGTTTTTGACTTGTGTTTAAAAAATATATCATGCAAGCAATTTGTTTTAAATACGGGGAGGTTGGTATTTCAATCCCAGCTGTGTGTGACAAGTGTTTTTTTCTTAAATATTTTCCCATTCCCCCCTAAAAACAAACTCATATAATCTCATCCTAATCATAATATCATCTATATCCTATGCCTCAACAAAGCTTTCATAATGTATTTAAACTGAATCGGACATAGTAACTAGTATTCACATTAATGTTAGTTGTGCGCAGTATTGCAATCAATCCTGGAAAGAACCCCTAGCCTATCATAAATAGGCCCTAGTTTAATGTTTATGTATGGTTAAGTTTAGGCCTTGGTGTTTTATTATAAAAGGTTAATGGCCATTAAAAATATTTGTCCTGAAGTGAAGAAATTGCACAAACAACTCATTATAAGGAAATAAGTCCTTATATGCTTCATCACTAATAACTTACACAAACAAATCATTCTAAAGAAATAAGTCCTATATGCTTCGTCACTTTTATTTAAGTCTCAGAAATTCCCTTCAAATCACATAATGCATTTTACTATCTAACACCAAACATTTATATTTTTTAACCATCAAAAACTCCTTTTTGTTTCCTTTATAATGTTAAATGGGTAGGCATCTTTACTTATTAGGCATGTTTTTGACATATAGTTGTTGTGGAGCTTAGTAAAAGTAAAACGGGCTTTGGTAGTCACATGGTCTATGGCGCCACTCTCGCAATAGACTAAACTGCTGATGACAGGGAGATCAGTGTTCGAATCTCGGTAAGATGTTGTACTAAGAGTGAATTTTCCTAGCTGGTTTTCCGATCTCCCTCCATGCAAGTGTGATTACAAATTTAATCTTTCTCAACCCTAACTCATTTAGGGTAATTAGTACATATGAGTATAGCTTGAACAAGTAGTATGACGCAGTGCTAAAAAACAACAGGTAAAGGTTAACACTACTTGTGGGGTTTCTAGTATATTTTCATCAAATTCAAATGGTTGGTTTTATTTCCTAATACTTTTACCAAAACTATTATTTGATTCATGCATAATGTGACAAACTTTTCGATCCTCTAAAATAACAAAATTAACACACAACATATATGGTCAAATTAGATTATCTTAATCCACCCTCAACCCATATCAACAAATTAGATGTTAAAACATGCTGCTGTATATCTTTTAAACATGCACTTCACTTCTTGACGTGGCAAAATTGAGCGTTGTTATAATGTAGCGAGAAAGGAAAAATACAGCATATTAGTTTTATGTTTGAAAAGTTTTGTTTTTGCTTATTAAGTAAACTAAGTATAAGGTAGTGTTACATTATTAAAGGTTGAAATTATAGCTAATAGGATATGACACATTATCGGTAGTTACATAAACAAATATATTAAGAATAAAGCATTAGGTCTTAAAGCATATATATTATAAAAATATTGTTTCTTTATTGGTCAACGTCTCATACTAATTAATTTTTCTGGGACTAACTTACTTTCACCTAACCCCCTTCCATTGACCGGATCTTTCAGGTAGCTTGAGAGAGAGGGTAGGGTCTGTGGCAAGGTAGATGATTGGGTTCAAAATTATACTGGAGGTTTTGTTTTTTGGGTTTATTAGTAGCACCAGGAGTTAATATAAAATATGATGTTAAAAGGTGTTATAAATAAATATAAGAACTTTGGTGTATGCGCTTGTGAGAGAACTGGCTTAGTCGAATATTTAAGCTGTTGGTTCAACTGACACCTCTCCCAACCACCTAAATGTTAGCGAAAGATCGCCGCGGGTAAAATAAACAAGATAATACAAGAAAAAATATGTTAGTAAGTCAGCACATTTAACACTTTCTTTTTGTCCTTGCTTCGACACTCATTCGCTTTATGCCCAGGCTTTCAGGACTTATAACATCGTATCACGTGCACGCCTCTCTGTTTTTGCAGACACTTTTGTTCACTTCGAGTTTGTCTTTCAGATTGCTCCAGCCGCCCGACGACGCGTTCTGGACATCACTCTTACGAGCATCCTTTTCTTCTATGATTTTAATGTGAATTGCGTCTGACGTCGACAATTCGTCACACGATTCAATGGCGCACCGAACGTTCTGAAAACCAGCGGGTAAGCTATAAAGTATTATCACAAGTCTGGGTTGATCGCGACTTCCATCTTATTCAACGTGCTTAGAGAGTCGAAAAAACTGTTCAGATGTACATGCACATCAGTAATGTCCACAATTTTCTGTCGCGTTAACCTCTTCAAAAGGGTTTCCTTTCCTGCCAGGCCTTTTGATAAATATATCTCTTTCAATTTCCACCATATTTCGCGCGATGTCTCACAATTTTTCACTTGCTTAAGTTCGCTCGAGGATATAGGCAAAATTATGTTGGATAGCGCCTTCATATCATTGCACACCCATTCTTGCACGTTGGATTCAATGGCATGATCATTCGTCAACTCGGGTGTTAACGCACCACCGTTTACAAATTCCCATAAAGCAGCTTTAATTAACATGGCCTGCATTTGCAGTTTCCACTTATAATTGTCTTTGCCCAGCAGTTCAATCCCTGATACGTTCACAATGTTCATGACGTTGATCTCGGAACTCTCTATATTTTATGTTAACTTGCTAATGGACACAAAACTCACGAAACTCACATAACCTGTTAGAGAAAGATCGTCACAGGTCAAATGAACCGAAATAAACAAGATAACACAAGAAAATATGTGTTAGTCAGTACAATAAAATTAAAAGTGATGACATCACAGATATGCTCCCAAACTTATAAGGGGAATGACTCGACTATCTGCCAACGATGTAGTGCACATGCACACACTTAAAGATGGCTCCACTGAACAACCGCAACTCATAACAAGCTATAAAAAAAATACCAACACTAGAGACTTGAACCCGGTACCCTGCGCATGGCGGCTGCCCTCTACTACAAGTATCACTATATGATATCCTAATCCGTATTGTCAGATGATAGGCAGAGTAACTGCATCCGAAAAAGATATATGTGTCAGCCCCAATAGCCATAAAACAGAAGCTCTTATAGACCAACCCGGTCTAGTTAATGCACAACTGGGACAAGACGGTTGTGAGTAGCCAGCATTCTTTCTTAATGTTTACTTAAAAAAAAAACCTCGTCTATACATATAAAAACTGAGAGACACAGAAGAAATGTGGTAGAAAATACTGTTTAGAAAATAACATTTCATTATCTGTTAAGAGTGAATATATTTTAATATATCTATGGTATTATTTAACGAGTATCAAAACTATCTAACCAAAGTAACAGCTGCATATCACAGGACTTGGCATATGAATATTTGAAAGTAGTTTTAGTAACATTTTTAAATGTCAGATACTGTTCTTATCATGTTTCCACTAAATATCAAGTCCTCGACTAACACAAATTCAAATTTCATGGATTCATAGCCATGCAGTTGTAGTACTTTGACGACTAGCAACGCCATCTATTAAAAATTACATATACCTGAGAATTAATTAGTGTAAGAGTTAACTAATGCCAGTTGTGTGTATTTTCACTTTATAAGATACCATATTTTATTTAAGTAAAATAACAATTTTACTTGAACCATACTATACCTTAATGAAATGAAATCAGATTTGCAACGATATTATCATTCAAGCAACCACGTTAATAATCTTGTATCTGTTAGTCTAAATATCTGATTATATCTTTATTCAATTTATTTTATCTTAATTATTAGCAACTTTTCTTACCATACCTTACCAATCAAGTTAATAATCTTGTATCTGTTAATCTGAATATCTAATTTTATCTTTATTTAATTTATCTTATCTGAATTATTAGCAACATTTCTTAACATACTTCAAAATATTCTTTAAAATGTTTGCTATACTCACACATTTCCCCTTCTTGTAGATCTCCAAGTAGTTCAGGACAAGATGAGTTGCAAGGATTGTGTGGTGTGAGCTTGAATGAAGTTGAGCCTCGGAGTTGGGCCAACATTATTAGGCCAGAGTCTAACTCAACCTAGAAAACAATATAATTGTGACAACTTAAAAATTAGTCTATTTAAATAATCTGATATTTAAAAAAAATGTAATATGAAATGGAAATAAAACTTATTTATAAAAAAAAATCTTATATTTTAAAATGTATTTAGATTAATAAAAGTATGGGAAGGAAAAATAAAAATAACTTTGTAAGCCAACTATTGGATACAACATATATTTCAATATTTTGAGATTTATGTAAAATTATATCAGTACTTTTGATTAGTTATAGTAGTTTATTGAATAACTTTTGGTTGACAATAGTATTTTGAATACTAAATAGCTGTGAAAAGTTTTCTTTGATAGTTTATAAGATGAAATATGTACCATCTACATCACACTTTGTGGACTATTTAAAATGTGTGCCAATAGATGGCACTTCATGCCCATTGAGGTCAGAGGTTGAGTGTAGAAGAATAGGTCAGTATGTATTGTTGAACAGGATAGGAATGGCTCGTGCGCCGCATTAGGTAGAACAGCGTCAGACGAAAGACATTTCTTAAGTGCCCAGTGGGCCAGTGTATTAGAGTGTTTTGTTTCATTTGCCCTACAATAATGTGGGCCATCAATCTTAATCAATTTACTCATTAATATAATTATATTGAACTTAATCTTAATGTGTTTTCTTTACAAGTGAATTAGTCTTATTTTGTAAACAAATAACAGGGAGGGTCAGCTAGGTGACGTGACCGTGAGTGATTTATTGGTACTACGATGTGTCGGGGGAATTTACCTAGTGATAACAAAAGGATTCAAAGATGGTAGCAGAGCATGGTTGGTGATGAAACGGCAGTGAAAATTTAAAAAAAAAAAAAATCCATTCACAAGTGAGGTAATAGAATAACTTGCGGATGAAACATCACCCCAACATCGAACAGTCCAAACGTTTACAAGAAGTTATCCAACAACCAGGTCTAATGACGTCCAGGTTGACCACACAGGGAAACAACAAAGAACGACCACACATCGAACAGTCAAGAAGTCAACAAGAAGTTATCCAGCAACCAAGTCTAACAACGTCCAGGCTGACCACAAAACAACAAAGAGCGACCACAACAATCGGCTGGGGCAATCAAGGATGGGCTGGAGTGCGGTATGGTCACTGTGCTGTCACGTCGTGTGAGTCTTGCAGCACCTTAAGAACTCACCATGTATTCGGAAAAGCCTAAAGGTAGCCCACTTCAACAAAACAAAAGTTAGGTACACCCATATCCATACATTATTAGTGTAGTTATTTTGGAAAAAAAAATGTAAATTTTAATAGTGTAGTGACCAGTACTATTTAGTCAAGGGGCAGATCAATTCTCTTGGACTACAGTGTACTATAATAACAAAGAAACACGATTTGGGATAACATATTCATTATTATAGTAAATGACTATTAGGTGTAACACCACCCTTATTCTCCCGAGAATAAAGGCGGGTACACAAAAGATTTTAATTTAAATATAAGATAGCAAAAATAAACAAACAATAATTGCAGAGGAGCCAATAGGACCGTCATATGACAAATAGGCCGTACTCCAGCATATAGGTAATTCTGCTTCCATGAACCCACTTTACAAATATTATTTAGAGGACTCAAAATTTAGCCGAAATCAGGGTAGAGGACGGGACATATTTCATTCAATTAGACTACTGCTAAAAGAGAAGCTAAGCATTAACATGAGATTTTAAATAATTTATTTTGATAAACAGTAGATAAATGATATTATAATCAAAATGGTTAATGATCTTACTTGATGCAAAAAATATTTAACCAAACTTACCACATGTTGATTAAAAAAGCATTTACTATTTAATATTATTTGCTATAAATATTGTTTTGATCTTATTCTTTTTTATTTTAAGGTATGAGCAACTTTTATAAGCATTAAAAATTGAATTGAAATAATTTCCTTAATAAAATAATTTCTAGCACGAGCCCATACAACGCGCATGTGCAACTGCACAAATAAATTAAGTTGGAACAGAAGACATGATCATACACGTACACTCAGGAATGATAAAACAAATATGAAACACTTAGAATTTTTAACTGTTTATGATTCTTATGTTTTCTTATGGGGTAAATTAAGTTACTAAAGCATATTTTGGGAAAATATTAGCTTATTAAAACATTATTTTTATCACTTTTTTTTTAACAAAACAGTGTAGAAACACTGCACAATAATGTATAGTAAGTGGTAGTGAATTAAGCCAACACAAAAGGATAGTTAAGTTAGGTCTAAAAACAAACAAAATTCTTTTCTTTTTTTTTACACTTTTACACTTCACACTTCTTCAAACGTCCACATTTGCACATTGTTTTGAATTTTCAGAAATATTTGTTTTTAATAATTTAATTATTTTCTAAATTACCGTCCACACTTTTGACTCCCAAAAACATCATTCATTAATTTTTTTGAAAACTAGCTTATTCAAAATCCAATGAGAGTCTTAGACCGTAAAACAAATATAAAAAAGAAAAACACATACTCAGGATGTCTAAAAATTATGTTTTGACCATATTTTATTTAAAATAGCTATTTTTGATATGTGCGGGAATGTTTCTTTTTATTTATAATAGTGGATTATAAATTTAATGTACCTAGTAGTTTTTTTTTTTTTTTTTGCATACTCTGAATATAATTTAACACTTATTGTTATATTGCTCAAGAATGAGAAAAGGATTGAAAAAATGTAATCTACGCACTGCAGATTTGTAAATGTTGGACTGCCTCAAGTAAATAAGGGCTAGTGTCATAAAGCTTTGTATAAAGAGAAGCATATGATTTTTTCCTTAGAAAATAATGTAACACTAGATTAATACACATATAAAAGTAGGGGCAAAATATCTTTATTCACACAGCAGTTAAGACTATGTGAATATTTTGGTTACTTAATGTTTTAAGATGGTTATATTTTAATACGCAAATTTTTCATTAGTGGACATTGGCCCTTCTTATCCAAATCCATATAGTATTTGTTTACTTGACTCAAGGTCAACTCACAGAGATTAACTCCCCCTCCACTGCCGCCTGGTTTTTGATCCAGCAGTTTAGCCAACGCTTGCAAGATGATACTAGCTTGTAAATGGATATGATAACACTACCAGCACCTATTATCAACCAAGATAACTATTTGTAGGAGGAGAAGTTATATTTAAAACAATGTGTTTTTATTAAAATGGCATGTCTAATTTGGAGTCGTTAGCTCAATATTGTCTTATTTATTGAACCTAGCTCAATTGTAAAAATATAGTTGAAAATAAAAATAAATTATGCATTAAACTTCGTGTTAAAACCAAACACTCTATCTTAATTTTAAAATTAAAATAAGTAACGTCATTAATAATAATTTTGTTTTCCCATTTGAAATGCATTGAAATGGAAACATTTTAACGAAAATATTTCAATAACTATTTTTAGCATGGTTTGAAAATTCCATAAGAATTATGAAATATGCCCAGATATTTTACTCAAATAAATAAGAGACAACAATGTTGAATTATTAGAAATATTTTAAACACAATTTTTGTTTAGAATTGATCATTTATGGGTAGGTTCAGCCTTAAGACTTATTTGGTTATATGCAGTTGTTGTCCTACCTGTCAGCCAAATTTTTACCCCCCGCCCCCCCAAAGGCATTTTTTAAAACTTCTCCCCCTCACACCAATTGTCTGAAGTCCCATTTTAAAATGTTCAGACTCTTATAGTTATTTGGATTTAGTATTTTCGCACCTGCGTACCAAATTTCAGTTTTATACCCCGCTGGGATGTAGTTGTTTCTATTAGTTCTGTAGATTTTGAGGCGCCCTCCTCCCCTCCCCAAATATTATACAAAAAGATCTTAAATTTTTCCGACGATAGACTTTGTCATCATTTCTTAACCGATTTGGACCGAAACAGTTTCAAACCATTTATAATTAAGTCAAACAATGTGTGACGGCTGTATTTTGACAAAAGAAAGGTAAATTAAAATCTAGCAAAATTGTGGTCCAGTTATTAACTTCGTCGTTTATCAGATTTTGACCAAACCCGTTTTAAATTATTTTTAATTGTCGAGCAGTGTATGAAAGCTTTATTTTGTCGATAAGAGTGAGTTGGAGAAAGGGGTTGGGACTACCAAACCTGGGTCGGAGGATTGGGCGGTGACAATCGATTTTCTTAAGGCTGTGCAAGAGTGAAAATATTTTATTTTATTTTCTTATTTTTATGGTTGTGAGCCTTTTTAATAGAATAAAAATATTAAAATAAGTAATAATAGAGCAAAATTGTTATGTATTTTTTGTTTAAATAGTTATAATGCTTAATTTAACTTAATAATACTAATTCGTAACCAAGTATTAAGAAATACAAGCAAAAGCCTTAATTTTTTTTGTGGATGTACGGATAGTATAGCACTATATGGTAAACATATTTTAGGCACGGTCTGTACCATATTTTCCAAGATTTTAATTTTTATTTAATAAATAATGAAACTGAATCGGCGGCA
>JBCFYV010009847.1:0-35251 GCA_039000515.1 Timema cristinae | reverse complement strand
CACGTTAATTTTTTAAAAACAAAATCTAAAAATTTTTTAAAACCTTTTTTTTAACAAGCTGTATTAATTGTAATGTGTAATTTCATTTTAAAAAAATTAAGTCTAAAACTAAAATGTGGAATAAATTTTTTTCAGTGAAAAAAATTATTAGTTTTGGGCAAAAACCCCCCCCCCCCTTTTTCCCCCTAAATTTTAATTCACGAATGAGCCAATGAATCCTAATATTTTAAAAATTAATACTGCTATAGGTACTAAAATGTGTTGTTTGTCTATAAAACACGAATAAAACTAATCATAGAAAGTATTTTCACTTCTTTTTAAAAAAAAGGGTGCTATAAAATTTTTTTTATCAAATTTAAAATTAACATGTTTATTTGAATTATGTTTAAGCCCCCCAAATTATCAAATCTATGGATAAAAAAAACCTTTTTAACAAAGATCATGCAAATACATTAAAGGGATTCAGGTTTGGAGGTAATATTTAATTATAGGTGCCAGTCAATTAGTGTCAAGTCAAAAGTTTTTACTCAAAGAAGATTTAAAGGGGGTTAGGGAAGTTGGGTAGCGGTGCTTACAAAAAAGGGGAAAAAAATTTTTTATCCCAAAAAGGGTTTTTGGGAGGAAGGGGAGAGGTGTTTTTTTTTTGACGGGACCTATCTAGCAGGAAACGGCCGAACTTTTTCCACAGTTCAGAAATGATTAAATTTTGAAAAATCCCATTTTTTTTAAAATTTATTGTATTATAAATATTCGTCGTGTCGGGAAAGAGCATTTATTTTATTCTCTAGAACAATAATATTATGATAACTTAAAAAACTTTATCAAAATTGTTTCATGTTTTTTTTAAATTTTAAATTTAAAACCCAAAATTTAAACCATCTTATTGTTAAAAAGTAAATATTAACTTTTTCCCTTTTTTTTTAATTTTGTTTTTTTTTAAATTTTTAAAAGTTAAATTTAAAAACAAAAAAACAAAAAATTTTTTAATGATGCACCCATTTATGAAAAAAATGGGCCCAATAAAAACCTTATCGTTCTTATAAGTGGGTGTCCAAAACGAATTTAAAAAGGTGGTAATCTCCTTTTTGGGTTTGGCATTTTTTGTATGACAATTAACAACGTTCAAAGAAAAACACTGGAAAGTGACGGTCCTTGTTTTTTTTACAACCAACCATGGCCCAAAAAAAATAATTGTGTATGGGAGTGTTTTTTTTGGGGAAATAAAAAAGTAGCAATAATCCCAAAAAGAAAACGGATAAAAAAGGGTTGTATTCAAGGAAGCCCTTTGCTTTAAATATATGGACGTTCATGTCTTGGTTTTTTGTCCCTTGTGGTAAATAAAAACAGTTAAATTTCTGTTGTTTAGTTATTAATACAGTATATTATTATACAGGGAAAAGACGGGGCCAATTTTTCCCGTGGTAAAAAAAAAAAATTATACCCCGGGGAAAGGGCTGAATGTTTAAAATAACTTTTATTTTTAAAGTCTTATAATATGTATATAATATGTGTATATTTTTAAAAAATATTTTAAATATAATCATATATATTAGGGTGGCCTCAGAATTCAAAAATTTTAATTTATTCTATCTTACCCATTAAATTTATTCCTTTCGTTTAAAAATAATACATGTCCCAAAAAATTTTAAAGAAGAAAAATAAAAGTTTTAAAAGGTTGCCGGATGTTTGAATTTTTATATTTTAATCCCTAAAGTCACTTTTTTGGTAGGAGGGGTCCTCGCATTTTGGTATTTTAATCATAAAGCTACCCGATATTTAAAAGGTTGAAAAAAATGTTAAAAATTTTAAAGTTTTGTAGACCGTCTATAAAATTGTTGTTAAACTTTTCTTGGTTACAATATTGTTCTTTTTTTATACTTTTCGTCATCCGATTGGGTACAAAGTGTTTTAACCCCTTAAAAACCCCGTCAAAATTTGAAATTTTTTTTCCAAAACCCCCCGGTTTTCCCCCCTGAAATGATGAAGAGCCCTGCAGGCCATGGGCACACTCCTTCTTTTCCCCCTTCCCGAACCCTTTATTGTTGTTGTTGAGCGTACTGTCGTAAGCATATTTTTATTTTAAATTAAATTTTTTTGGGCAGTGGGGCAGTGTTTTTTTTTTATTATGAGTGTTTTTAAAATGTCTATAGATTAATTATTTGTCTTTTTTAAACGGTCGTTTTTGTATGTCAAATACCAGGTAAAAGGGGGGGGGGATTTTGATTCCCCCCGCCAGTTTTTCATCCAACAAACTATATGTCTGGTTGGGTTTTTGGGTATTTGTGATCCTTGAAAATCTATTTCCCCAAAATAAAAAACCGGGGTTTTTTGGGGAAGTAAACATAGGATATAAGATAGAAAAAAAATTTTTCAAAAAAAAGTAACAATTTTGTGTAACAACATCCTTTGCCCCATTTTTGGGACAGTGCAGGTGTTTTTTCAGAATCATCAGCGTCTGAAGGGGGATAAATGGAGTGGGGACTATACGCCATCCCGCTCCCCAAAAAACAGAATTTTTAAATTTGGCCCAAATTTTCATGGGCAGCAAAAAAACAGACAAATCCCCTTTATTTAAACCCCAAATTCTTATATAAATTTTTACACATTCCCTAACATTCTTACTTCAAAAATTTTAAAAAAATTTAAAAAAAATCTATAAAACCCAACAAAAACCCTACCAAATATCTAAAAACAAACTTCGGGTTTTCCCTTAAATTTCTCACAACTTACAAAACCCCCCAAATTTAAATTTAAAAAATTTTCCATTCAAAAAAAATTTCCCCACCTTAAAATTTTTTTTCTAAAAAAACTTCTTTTCCCTTAACCTTCTCAAACCCCCCAAAAACCACAAATAATCAAAAAAATTTTAAATTTAATAAAACCTAATAAAAAATTTAACCCAAAACCCATTGGAAAAAACCCCCCCCCCCAATCCCCCCCCCCACCCTTCACCAAATTTTATCACCCCCCACCTTTCTTTCCAAAAACACATTTTTTAATAAAAAAATAAAAAAGGGTTTTTAATTCAAATTCTACAAATAATCCCACCCCAAAAATTTTTTTTTTTTTCCCCGCCGGTTTTCGCTCAGTTAAACCCAAATTGATAGTTAAAACCCCCTCCCCCAAAAAAAATTTGTTGTGATTGGGGAAATTGGCCCAGGCCCTCCACCGTGGTTTCCCCCGGAAATTCCAAAACCCCTAAACTGTATCCTTCATTTCATTTAATCACCCTACCTTTACACTTTAAGCGAAAGGGAGCGAAAAACCCCAACCCCCGGGGTTTGTAAGAGGGCGGGGCTATTAATAATAATTTTAATAAAAATTTTAGTGAAAAAAACAAAAACCCCAAAAGATAAAAAAAAAAAAAAAAAAAAAAAAAAAAAAAAAAAAAAAAAAAAAAAAAATTTAAAAAAAAAATAGAAAAAAAAAAAATTTTTTTAAAAAAAAAAAAAAAAAAAAAAAAAAAAAAAAAAAAAAAAAAAAAAAAAAAAAAAAAAAAAAAAAAAAAATGGCGATCGTAGTTTTAAAATTTGTAGGGGTTGCCTCCCGGGAAAATTTTTAGCCTTTGGTTTTAAATTGTGAAAAAGGGGGAAAAAAAATGTATAAAAGAAATTTATTCGGAGCTTGATAAAAATCTTAAAAAAAAAAAAAACCCAAAATTTTTTTACTTAATTTAAATTAAATTGTTAAAATTCAAACTTTATCTGTTTTATTTAAAAAAAAAAACCATTCTTTTTGTTTTTTAAATTTTCGCAAAAATTCAATAAATTTCCCCTTGATCTCTGGATTCCCTTTTAGGGAAAATTTTTTTCCATGAAAGTATTTAAAAAGCACTTTCTCTTTCCGAATTTTATAGTGCTTTCTTAAAAAAATTTTTTTTTTTTTTCAATTTTTAAAAGGGGGAGCTCTTGCCCTTTTGATGTATTTATGAGGTTTTTCAAGAAGGGGTTTTTATGAGTTTCGTAATTTCATAAAAACACCCCTCTAGAAATTTTTTTCCAAAATAAATTTCAGCAGTAAAATTTAAATTTTAAATATTCATGAAAAATCAGTCCTACAATATAAAAAATTTTAGTTCAGTTTAAAGCTTTTATTTTTCGTCATGGGATAAGCTTCAGTGGTCAGTTACTATCTCTTTTGTGGGAAAGTTCATTCTTAAATCAAGGGGAAAACGTTACTTGTTGAAAAATTTTCCAGCTTTTTTAAGGGGGTTTAGTGGAATAAAAATCTGCTATTATATCACACAAAAAGGGGCACACACTTTCTTAGCCCCTTTCTATGAAAATGTTTTTAAAGGGGTTCTTACAGTCTTGGGTTTTCCCCTTTACGTAATCTTTTTCGTGTTATGTCGCAAAACCCGGCGCCAGTCTGGTGGGGGCGCAAGGCCCAAAAATAGTTTGGGTGGCATTGACCCGGGCAACAGGTTTTCCCTGGGGTCGGGGTTTGGGGGCTCACGAGACAAGAATAGATCGGGAAAATAGTTCAGTGTGTCGCAACCCGGCGCCCGTATGTCGGCCCCACAAGAAAAGTTGAGACAAGAATAGATATTGAGGTCATTGAAAACCCAGCAAAAGGGTTTTTTTTCCCCTTTTGCCCGGTTGGCTGGTAGACAAAAACAATTCGAGACAAGAATGACGGGAACTTGGTCAAATGTGTCGCAAACCCCTTTGGGTTTTCCCGGGGGGAATTTCGGCCCAACAAACGAGTTGAGACAAAAAAAAATATTGAGGTCATTTACCCCGGGGAACGGGTTTTATCTATGACTTTAAAAATATATTTAGGGGGGGAAGGGGGGGGGGTGAACCAAAGGGGTTTATTAAATACTAACCCCCAAAATTAAAATTTTATAAAAATTTTATAAAATTTATAACTTTTTATTATAAATTTTCTACGGGATTGGGTGTTACCCGTTTAGCCGTTTATTGAAACGTTTCCCAGGAGGCAATGCGAGTAAGCGGTAACATCACCCCCCCAAAAACAAATTTTTAACTAATTACTCAATTTTTTTAAAGCCGTGCGTTTCACTGATGAAATCAGCCTTTGACACTCAAAAAAACACTCGAGCTATTTATTTAAAAAAATTTTTAAAGGGTGATTTTTTAGTATTATTATTTATGTCCCACTGGTGAACAAATTTGTCTTTTTTTGAAATTTGACCGTAACCAAGAGGGGGTTTACATCCATTATCTTAAAAAAAAAACCCGTTTATCCACCCCCTGGGGTGAAAGATGAAATTTTATTCCAAAGGGGTTTTCCCTTTTCCCTTTGTTTTTTTCTCACTTTTTCAATTAGCATATTGGCATAGCGAAAAACCCCCTGATTTAAAACATTTTTTTATAATGAGAATTTTTAAAATTTTTTTTTTGGGGAGTTTTTTGTTTGATAAAACTTTCCCTTTACTTTTTTCTCCCCCAAGACTTCCTTTTGAATGGAGTAATGTTTAGGTCAAAAGTCCCAAAAACCCTCTCAAATCCCAACTCCCTTTCCCATCTCATCCTTTTTTTTTCCCAGAGCTTTTTATTGATACACTGGGGAAAAAAAATGTGTTTCGGGAAAATCTGAAGTGTCGAATCGGTCTATATTATAAAAACAATCCTTTTCACTTTTTTGTTTTCAGTTTGTAATTGAGGGTTTCTGTGTTTTTTGTGAATTTTGAGCTTTGCTTTTTTTTCCATTTTTTCTTCTTAACAAAAATTATAATGAGAAAGCAAATAAAATAAAAAACTTTTTTTTTTATCTAAGATTGCAATCGGCATAAATAGGATTATTCAAAAGTGGGCTTTTTTTTCTTTTTGTGAACAAAACTAACCTCTTCCGTGAAGATTGTATAAGAAAAAAATGTGGTGAAGCTTTACGCTTTTTAGTCTTTTTTCATTATTTAGAAAATTAAACTTTTTACACGATTTCTTTGATTCTACGTCAAATTCCCGAATACTGCTTTGGGTTCTTTGAGTTTGAAAAGTCCTTTTCAAACCCTTTAAAATGCGTTTTTTCGTCGGGATGTTTTAAAAATCAATTTATGGATTCCCCCAAGCGCTTGATTGAAAGCTGGGAAACTGGGGTTTTATCTTTTGAAGCTTCATCCCCAAAGGAAATATACGTTTTTTAAAATTTCAGTAGTGTCCCCCTTAATTTTGTTTTACTGTTTTGGTTGGGCACTAGCTTTTCTGTTTTCCCGCCGGTTTGGGGTATTTCAGCTAGGAAATTTCCTTTTTTTTTGAGGGAAAAGGGATAAAAATTCAGGAGTAATATGACTTTTTCAGGAGCAAGTGGTTTGTCACCCTGTCTCGTCAAAGAATTCCTTCCGGGTACTTTTTGATTACTTTTTTAAAATTTTACCCCCCAGTGCCATCATCAACAACTAAAAATTTTATTGACTCTACTATTTTTACTCTTTTTCAAACCACCTAAAATTTTCTCTGAGGGGAAAGGGAATCAACATAACAGTTCCGTTTTTTGGTTAAAGAAATCCAGTTTTGTGATTTTAACTTCACCTCCTTTTCAGGATTAAAATTCCCTCATATTTGGGGGGGTTTTTTTGATTCAAAATTAAATTTTTAAAATCAGGGGGCACTCCCCCCCGTATCCACTTTTCCCAAAGAAAAAAATGCATTTTAATGTCATTTTTAAAAGCTCCAACTAACCTTTTGGGATCTTTAAAAAAAGGGCCCCCCATGCTAGTCCGGGATTTTTTGCAAAAAAATTTTTACAATCAAAATTTTTAAATTTTTTAAAAAAACAAATAGTGAAAGTATTCGAATAAAGTCTGTTTAAAAAAAGAACATCACTTAAAACATATAAATTTTGAAAATCTTCCATAGTATTCATTTCTAAGTTTTTCCCCCGAGTTTTAAACAAAGAGCGTAGTCACTTTTGAAAATTTTTTTGGTGCATCTGATTATAGAATGCAGTTTTGGTGGTAATTGTTATCTTTCAGTTTACTGCTGCAATCCATGTAGTCATTCGGGAAAAACACCTTTTTGTTGCAAATTTGATTTTTCTTTACGAAAGGGTATTTTTATGGAGTATTTTAAATTGGGTTTTCCCAACATTTCAACAAAATTTTTTAAGGGATGTGCTTTTTAAAAAATTTGGGAAAGCGTCAATAAAAATTTTAAAAAACCCCCAAAACTGAATGAGATATATTTTCCCTGTTGTTTGGAATTTCATGAAAATTCTTCTGTCTGTAAAATTTTCCCAAAAATTCTGCTTATAATATGGGCGTCATAATTTCTTAAATTGTGTAAAATGGGGGTATTCTTTTGGTATATTAAAAAATGAATTTTTGCACTTACTATGAGATGCACCCCGATAATCTCCCCCGAGATGACCCGGGGGCACGAACGCGGTTTTTGACCACCCCCCTTCTCCCTAGTTCAAAATAGAATTTTGGGAAAAAATTTTTTATTTTTGTTCAGGGGTGATGAAAAAAGGGACAACATTTCTCTTTTTCGCGTGGATTATAAAATTTATATGTTGAAAAATTTCAATATTTTATCCTTTCCCCTTTGGGGACTGTAACTTTTGGGCATCCCAAATCAGCACACTTCTCACTATGCTCATCCCTGAGATTTCATTAGAAAAAATTTGCAAACATTATTTGCAATAGTATGATTCACCATTGTATCCCGGTCAGTGAGCTTTGCAATTTTGCTCAAGTTCTTAATAAGACAATAATGCCCCCCATCCACATTGGAAAAAACAAAAAATCCACGTGATTGTCACAAAATTAAACCTTTTGTTATTTTAAAGGGAATAATTTTCCCCCTTTGGGAGCCGTACACATTAATAGTTTCAATTTTTTTGTTTTTAAACTTGGGTATTTGTGGTATTTGGACCCGGTATTTAAATTTCCCCTTTATGTTTAGTTTTTCCTTCCAATGATTATTTCTTACTCACTCATTTTGTTTGGACATCTGGGTATTGAAATGCTAGCACAGACCAAGGGAAAAAAAATTTTCCCCTCAGCGGGTTTTTATATTAATTAGAGCATTTTTTATTTTTTAACTCTTCTGGTAATGGAATATAGCTGGAAGCGCAAAAGGGAAAAAATATTTAAACTCTAAGTATTTTACACGGTTTCCCCCAAAACCAACCCCCTTCCTTTGTGGTGGAAAAAAGAAGCTGCTTCAACCAAGGGGGGAAATGCATGCACACAATCTGTGATTTTAATTCGTCAGGACTTAGAGTGCGATACACTTACTGCGAAAGTAAGGGGTGATTGTTTCCTCTCCCTCCCCTACAACCCAGAGTATTTTACCAGGCAGATGTAAAACATTTAAGATTACCCTTTACATTAAGTTGTTGGAAAAGCTTTGCTTCCAACTTCCTTTTAATTTCGTTAATAAAGACTAAAAATAGGGGGGTCTTTGGGAGGGAGAGAGCTTGATGTTTTTGGACTTTTTCCATTAAAAAGCTTCTGAAAAATTACAGGGGTCGAAATTCTTCATCAATTTCGAGATTTAAATGGGATTCCTGTCTTTTTTTTTTGGGGAAACGTTGGAAAACTTTCGCCCAGTGAATTTTTGCCAGTACCGTTTTTTAGTTATGTCAAATATATTATCCCGTCGGGGAAAAATATTTAAACTGCATTTATCACCCCTCGAATGACTTCCCCTCCCGACTATGTGAGGAAACATGTCGCTGTAAGTTGTCATTTCCCGCCCTAAAAACTTGTCCACACTCATCACATTGTTAACTCCACCCCCGGTTGAAAACCCGCATATGACGTGCCGGTTGATAAGCTTGGAAAAAGGGACTTTGAAAGTTCTAACTTTGGAAGACCTTTTTAAAACCCAATTGTGTTGTAAAAAAAATCAACAGAAAAAAATTTTTAACTATAGAGCCGTGTTTTATGAGAATAATTTAAAAAAATTTTCTTAATGATAGTTGACTTGACAGTTATTCCCCAAAAAACTTCTCTAGAGGGGGAAAAGAAAAATTTCACAAAAAAAAAGGGTTTAAGGTTTAGTTTAATAAAAAACTAATTACATACTTTTTCAAGGATGAGAAAATTACAAATGCCAACATTATATTTTTTAAATTTTAATTTTAAAAGCCTTATTTATACATAAAAAAAGAAATGGGCAATAAAGGGGATGCGGGAAAAAAAATTTCCCAAAAAAAAACCCCCGTGCATTTTGGGGGATTTTAAAATTTTAAAACTTTTAGAGCTGTATTGTTTTAGATTTTAAATTTTACGGTTGGGTTTCCAATAACTTGGGCCCCGGAAAACTCCCCTACAACTGGTGGGGGCTGTTGTAACGAGGTGGCGTATGCGGCGATGAGGGCGAGCCAGCCCCCGGATCTTCACCCAAAGTTTCTGAAAAGGGGGGTTTTAAACTGAGTGGCGAAGCTTGCGAAAGAATTTATCTGTTCGCTGGGGCAGAATGGGATCAAAAGGATGGGAAACCCCCACTCTTTTTGGGAGATCACAGAGTTAGGGGGTTTTTTGGGGGGGGTTTTGGCCAGAATAAGACGGAGGCAAAAGAGGGAAAAAAGAAACTAAGGGTCCAAATTTTAAAGGGGGGGACGTGATCTAGACGGGGGCCCCGTAAAGAAGAATAGAAAAAAAAGTAAGATTGAAATAGTAAGATTTTTTGTGGGGGAAAGGGGAAGGGGGCACTGTGGTTTGAAGGACTGGGGCCGGGCCCTACATTACCCCACGGGGCCATGTTCGTATGTTAGGAAATGATCAGTAAAGTTAAAACCCGGGGGTCCAGTGTGACCCCCAGGTAGTGAACAGAGTCTTGCCAAGGGGAAAATTTTCCCCCCCCCAAAAAAAAGAGGAGGGAAATCCCCCGGGCAAAAGGGGTTTGAAAATTATAGCTTGTGTTTGGCCAGGTTGAGAAAGGGGTTTTCCCCCGAGGTTAAAGCAAGAGAGCGAGGGGAACGAAGGCACAGGACAGCTTGCCCGGAGGGAAAGCGAAAGTCAGTGGATTGAGCATAAGCGCCGTGTCATCCGCATAGAGGGACAAGGGTAAAACCCTTTGGGGGAAAAAGGGGGGTGTCGTGGGTGAAAAAGGATAGAGGATGGGAAAGGGGGAGGAGGGACCCTGGGGGACCCGGCCCCGAATGGGAGGGGGTGGGATAAAAAAGGGGTTTTAGGCGAAACCGAAACGTTTGACCCTTGGGAAAAAAAGGATTGACAGAGGTGAAGTAGTTTATAGGCATTCCAAACCCGCTAAAAAGTTTGAGGGGGGAGACCAGAAAAGGGACACTGAGTAAAACCCCCCTGGGGCATCCAAATATACAAACCCCGTGTGAACGTCCCCCAAAATCCGTCCGTTATCTGGTCGACGACCCGGGTAGTGGTTTGGGGAGAGGAGTGAGGGCCCCGATCCCCAACTGTAATTTTCCCGGGGAAGACGATTTTCTTCCTCCCAGCTGAAAAGACGTTTCGGGATGGCCCCCCTTTCCCCTACTTTCTCACACAGGAGAGAAGGCTGATTGGACGGTGGAGGGAAGGGGGGTTTGGGGGGGGTTTTCCTCGTTAGGAAAAGGGACTCTAAGGCAAATCTTCCGGATGAGGGGTGAAAGATTAAAAGAAGGATAGCATTGAGAATTCAAGGAGAAAAAATAGAGCCTTCTTGGGGAGATGAGCAAGGGCGGGTTGGACACTCCCGTCGAGACCCGGGGCTTGAAGAGGGTCGAAGATGGGAGAGTATCCACGGAGTCGGCTGGGGTACAAAAAGATACGTCAGTCTGAGAATCAGTGGGGATTTGGGGGTTGGAGGGGGGGAGTTTGGGGAAGCCTGAGGGCCCCTTCAAAGCCCGGGCAATGGAATGGAGTGAAAGAAAGGCCTCAAAACTTCCGCTAATGCCTCCCCCCTCTCAGCGTCGGATCAAGAGGTGCTCCCCCGACTCGAACACCGGAACTGGGGCTCTTTAAAAGCCTTCCCCCCACGAACATACCGCCAGAAAAAAAACCGGGTTCCCCTGGGGGAAAGGGGCCCCTCCAGGCCCCTAAGTTGAATTCCCGCCCTCCATTTTGCAATCTCCCGGCGGACAATTTTTTTCCTGAGCATTTGGAATTGGGAAAAGGGCCCGAAGGAAGACGAGATCTTTCCCAACCAGCGCCTAGCTCGATCACGCTGGCCCTCAACTCTAAGATCGGGGGGGGGGAGACGGGGGAACCCCAACGAGTGTGGACCCGGACGGGAATTGATGACGAGGCTGCTAAAAGGGGGGGGCGGGAAGTAAAGGGGTCTGTACACGCTCTTCAATGGAAAATTTGGGGTTGGGGGAAAATGAAATATCACACGGGAAAGTGAGGGAGAAAAGGGAGCGAAACGGGCCCAGTTTGCTCGAGCAAAATTGAATTGAGGTTCAGAGTTTAGAGAGAGAGGCGAGAAACAGACAAGTAAGGACGGGATTATGGTCGGAGGATAGGAGCAGGCGGTCCGGGGGGGAGGGGAAAGGGGGGGGGGCCCCAGTGGTGAAAAAAAAAATGCCCCAGCACGCTCGGATGACCCAAGCGTGGTTGGGAACTAAGTAGGGAGGTTTGGATAGTGGAAAAAGAGACCTTTTTGCCCATGAGAACCGGCGCGGGAAAAAGTGCCTCTTCCCTCGGGTGGACCGCAAGCCCACTTCACTTTGGCGAGCATTAAAATCCCCCCCAAAAGGGAACAAGGTTTCGTTCCCAATCCACGGATTTTTGACAAACCCCCCCCAAAAAAGAGGCAAGCCTGGGGGGGGGTAAGCTCCACACAAGGTGACCGATTTACCCCTCCCCCCAAAAAGTCGAACCGCCACCGCCTCGATGTTTGCTAGGGCTGGAATGGCAAGTCGGTGATGACAAAGGCCATCCCGGAAAAAAGGGCGCCACTCCACCCCTCCGGCGACCAATTCTGTCCGCTCTATATATCGTGAAGGGGGGGGTAGGGTTTACCTAAATGGGGGGGTTTGAGCCATGTTAGTTAAAAAGGGCAAGGGAAACGGAAAAAGCACTCTGAGGAGATGAAAAAGCTGTCGTTTTTTGGGAAAATAAGGGGAACAGGCATTCCAGGAAGAAAAGGGCGGGAGCGTCAATCTTTTAAGAAACCCCCGGGAAGAACTCAAGAATTACATTAAATTTTTCACAAAGTGTGGGGGCTGGGAAAAATGAAAAATTTTTTGAGCAAAACCTTTAAAAAGGGGGAAGTGTTGCCCCTTTTTCTAAAAGGGGCGGACGAGTGATACAATTTCTAAAATTTTTTCAGAGACCAAGGGTCTTATGTCAGAGGACCCCTCTGATGGAAAACCCCTAGATGAGGGGTGGCTAGTGCGAATCCGGAATAGCACTGACAGCGGGAAGCGGGGGGAACGAAGATAGTCTACGAGGGGGGGGCCCGGGGGTTTGGGCCCGGCCCCACCGGGGGTTTTCCCGGAGCAGGTTTGGGCCCCCTTGGGGGGGTCGGGAGGGGGACCCCCACGTTCTCTGCCTTGGATGTAAGGGCCCTACGGGAAAAATCCCCGCTTTGGGCCCCGGGTGAGCGCCGAGACAATTTACCACTTTTTATCTCAGGGCTGTCCACAGATAGCTCGCAGTCTTGGGGGCCCGGGGTCCCGCCCCACATTTTAAAACTTCCCGGGGATTTTCACCGCATGTTGGGGAAGAATGGGCCCAAAAATTTTTTGGGAGTTGTGCATTGGGGAAAAAACTCCTGCGTCGGAAAACCCCCTTTGGGGATCCTGTAATGTTTCAGTGAGGTTTCCCTTTGATAGTCGGGCGACCCCAGAACGAACCCACCAAGGTTACCAAAAAAAAGAGGGAACTTACGCTCTAGGGCCCCCATTAGGCCCCCCCAAAGGGAAAACTGGGTCAAACCCCCCTGGGCTGGTAACCTCCCCTGGGGTAACCCCTCCCCAAAGTCTTCAACGGGCGTTTCAAGGGGAAAAGGGCCCCCAGGGACCATTCTCCCATCTCGCTCTTCCTCAGTGGGAAAGTGTAATGTTGGATTTTTTCGTCCCTGAGGAACCCTAATAGCCTACCCCCATCACGTGATTTGCCAGGATTAATTTGTCACTTGGGTGGCCTGATTTAGATTAACTTAAATTTTTTTAAGGAGAAATTTTTCGAAGGGAAAAAAGACAAAGAAAATTTTAAAATTTCCCCTTTTTAAAAGGGCCCAAAAAAGATGCTGGGGGGGGAACGGGGGGACTTTCGGGGGGTGGGAGGGGCCCTGGAAAATACCCGTTCGACCTGGGGGGGCCCCCCCCAGCTATAGTTGCGAAAAAAGTGGGGGACCCTGAGGGGGACCCCTGTGAAGGTGGTTGTCGAGTCTGGGGGGTTTTTTGAGAAAAGGGGGGACAAAAAAGGATCATAAGTCCCGGGTTTGGCAGCTGCCCTCAGAACCCCGAAATTTGAAAACCCCCCCCTTTTGGGTTCCCACAGGGGGGGGGAAACTGTTAGTGCACCCTTTTCCCCGGGGCCCCCCGGGGAGGGGGGGGGACGTGAGGGAGGACCCCAAAATTTCTTCCTCTTCTTTGTTTTTTTTTGGGAGGGGGGGCCCCTTTGGGAAAACTAAAAAAGCCCCCCTGGCCACCGATTCGGAAACTTCCCCCCTTTCCAGGGGGGGGGAAAGAATTTTTTTGGGGGTTGGGGAGGGGAAAGACCCGAACGCCCCGGGGCATTTCCTCTTCTTGGAAAAGATTTTTTCCCCCTCCCCACCCCAGTCACTGGTCCGGAGTCAGAGGGTCTATCGGTTTTCAGTCTTTGGGAGGGGCCCCCCGGCCCCCCCGTGCCTGACAGGGGGGCCCTGAAAACCCCCACTCTGGGGGGTTTTTAAAAGGGGTCAAATGGAAAAAAAGGATTTTGGGCCCCCACCGAGGGTTTTCCGGGGGTGGACGGTGGTAGTAATAGAGGGGACACAACTCGGATGGGAGTTCGGGGACCCCCAAACCCGCTTCGGTATGTGCCGTAGGTCCCGGGTTCCCAAATTCCCCCCACTCGTGCCCCAAGGTTGTCCATTAACGAGCCTATTGTGTAAACTGGAGGTTGAAAAATTTAGAGGCTGTCGTTTATACATCTTTAAAGGACACCTTTACCCCCGGTGACAGTCTGAGCCACGGCCACTTTGGGGGCGTGGTGTTAGAGAGGTCTTCTGGGTATTAAACTCATGTTTTTGGGCCCACACAATAACAACTGACAGTCTAATATTTCCTGATGTTGACGTCGGTATCCCCACCTAACTGATGATATTTCGCGGGGGTTTTTGGGAAAAGGGGGAAAAACCGGGGGGGGATCCCCCCCATGGAGCCCTCTAGCGTGGAGGAGGGGGTTTTTGCCCAGAGTGGCGATGGGGCCCAAAGCCAAGCCCGGGGGGCCCCCCTCGGGGGTTTTGAGTACCTGAATTTGTTTCACTTGGTTTGGGGAATTTCATTTGGGAAACCCGGGAGTGTTTCACTTCCCAATTATAAAAAAAATTTTTACACTACACCTCGCTTTTTTTTTTCGATGTGGAAGAAAATATTCCCCACACGAAAATACGAAAATTTAAAAAAAATCCTTCACATAGTACAAAAAAACGTTTAAAAGCCCTTAAAATAAATTAAAAAACAATATTTGTTTCTGGGAGAAACAAGACATGCGTGCACAATTATTTCACCCCCAAAAAGGGTTTAAAACCTAGAAATAAAAATCAAAAAAATTGGAAAAAATAGCGTACAGGTAACCCCATGCATTACTGTCTAAATCCAAAAATTATTTCTTTTTATTTACGGGAAAAATTATTATGATAGGGTCAAACTTATATTAATTTATTAATAACTTTATTCTGTGCCATCTAGTGAGGAAAATTAGTACTTTTTAATTTCTAATGTTTTTTTGTTAGCCATTTACAGGATGCAAACAAATAGAAAACGCATGTCATTCCTTTTTGATTACTTTTAAAAATTATCACAAAACGGTAAGATCCGTGGAAAAGATTGGGGTGGTTTCCTACAAAAACCCCAAACAATTTTAGGAACCCCTTTTTAAGGGAAACTTTCCTTGGAAAAATCTTTAAGTTTTAAACTAAAAGTCAATCAATTCCTATGGCTATAAGTTTTCTGTTGTAATGTTTAAAAATTTTCCCGGAATACATTTAGTTATAGCGTATCTGTCCCCTGAGTCAAGGGTGTCCTTTTGTAAATCCCAGTTTATTAAACCTTAAACCCTTCCTGAGATATGTGACTCTTAAATAGCCAATATAATTTTAAAATTCCCCTAAGATAATCAATCAAAAGCCATAGTTAATAGCTTCCCTTTATTCGTGTCGGGTATTTTAGGGAGGGTTTTCCCCAAACACATGTAATTAATGCGGTGCTTTTTCAAAACTCACTAACCTACTTTGGATTTAGGGACACATAAAGTTATCGGGTTTTTTTTTTTTTATCCAAAACCCGGGGACTCGTGATTTGAGAAAAGTAAGTATCGTTCATGTAGTTGTGCACACACACCCCACGAAAACCAAAGAAATAAACCTAGTTTAATAGGACAGTGTTTTTGAAAATCCCCAACCCCGTCAATGAAACCCTACCAGACGAGCCCCCCTTTCGTTACTTGTACTTGAATACAATTTATGAAAAATCTTGAATTTTTTTAAATATAAAAAGGAAAAAATCACGACGACTACATTTTATTAAATTAAAGTATAACTTTTAAATTTCGTTCCAAATTTTAAAAAACCTGGGGGAAAAAACTTTGGCGGCTTATATTTTGATAAAAATAAATAAAAAACTTTTACTATGTTTAAAAAGTAAAATATCTAGGAAAAAAAATCCGGGTGTTTATATAAAATTTTACTTTAAAATTTAAGTTTGTAACGCTTTTAATATTAGAGATTTGTGTGGTTAAATTTTAAATTCCCCTTGCAAAATAAAATAATTAAGATTTTTATTTTTACTTTTAAAAAATTAATATATTTTTATAAAAATTTTATAACTTTTTCCCAAATTTAAAGGGGTTTTGTAAGGCCCCAAAGGGGGCTATAAAATTTTTTTATTTAATAAAAATTAAAAAAAAAAAAATATTTTAAAAAAAGCTTCTAATTTTTTGGGAAAACCGTTGAAGTTAAATTTAAAAATTGAGTTAATTCACCTTTAAAGAATATTTTATCAATACAGAAGTTGTTAAAAACTTTCAATGTATTACTATTTTTTTATGTTTTGACTTAAACCAAGCTATTATTTATGCTTACTCCCTCATTGAAAACCTTGATACAGGAGTCAAAGGGGGCTTGTGACGCAAAATTTTTGTGGCTTGTATTTTTAAAAGTAATTAGCGTTATCCTCTAGAGGGCTAGCGGAACAGAGGGGAAAAACATAAGCCTCGGAAAAGAGAGTTTAAAGGGGGATTGGAAAAAAAACGGTAGATGTTCGGGCTAAAGGGGGTCATACCACCACACAAAACACACACCCAAAACCAAAAATTTCTTTTCTTATTATAGATTTCCCGTTCTATTTAAAATAAAAACGCGGTTTTGCCATAGGGAAGAGAGAGAGGAAAAAAAGATCGAAACCCCCCCGAGCTACAGTCCATTTTTTTTAGGAACAAATGAAAAGCCCCTAGCTCTAATTTTACGGATTCAAAACATCAAGACAGGGGGTTTTCAATTAATAAATTTCGGGGTTTACTTCGTAGGGCTTTAGATTGATACCTAAAAAAGAATGAAATGGGTTGAAATTTTTTCAACTTTTTTCATTTAAAATTTTATAAAAGAGCTTTTAAAATCAAAAAAACTTGTTTCTTTTTATAGGAGGAGGGAGAGGTATTGGTGTAGACGTTAAAACACAAAACATTTGGAAATTTTTTTATAATATTTTTTTACACAAATAAATTTTTCTCACAAATTTTGCTTTAAACCATTAAATGATATATAAACATTTTTTTTTTTAAAATTATTTGGGGTCCTGACTCGATTCCGGTGGGTGTCATATGTTTTTCTCCCAAAAGGTGAAGGTCCCCCAGTTTGGGTTTAAAATTATGTTTAAATCCTTTTTCACTGAACACATGGTTAAGGCGGTAGTTACGCAAAAGATGATTTTTTAAAGACAGGGAGTTGGGTTTGATCCGATGGGTGTGTTGAGGGAGGTTTTTCCCCAAAATTTGGGTTTTTCCCTATCTCTCCCGCTAATGCGTTATACCTTTTCTGCCTAACACAATGGATTTGTACATAGGATAGAAACTAATGAGTAGCAAGACGTGTTGCTAGAAATCCAATATTTTGCTCTTTGTGTTTTGATATTATAAAATTGCTGTGTGATTTTTGCACAAAACCCTGGATAGCATGGGCGGGATTTTTTAAAGATGACCCAAAGGTTTAGTTGGAGCTGCAACTGACATTAAAAAGCATTTATTCATTAAAAGGGGGGTCGGGACCGAGGTTGAACCCCCCACCCCCGCCAGAGGGCTGACACCCCAAAACCCCCCCAGACCAAAAGGGCAGTTTGCGGTCACAAACTGTCCATGAGTCTTTTCATTCGTCAAAATGTGGGACGACGCGATGAAGCCACCCTTGTTGTACCCGGGAGCAGGTATTTTATAATTTTTTTTTAAATTAAGTCAAATCACTGTTTTTTTTTTTTCAAATCACGCGAGTTAACGTTGGTGGGGTATTTTTAGCGTCTTATTATCAGCGTATCTTCATATTTACAAAGGTTTTCCCCTCCTCCCTCCCCGTAGATGAAAGGGAATTTCCTATAATTAACCCTTTTTTGGTCCTTTACTATTGGTAAAAAAGCGAGGGCTCTGAAAAGAAACATTTCCCTACTCGTCAGGGCTCCGTGAAAAACTGCCAAACGTAGTTAAATTTTTATGCCAGGATAGGTTGTGCCCTTTTGCATCTGTGATTTTGCAAAACCCTATCAGGGCTTTGTAATACCCTTTTTTTATCAGACCGTTCGCCTACCGACGTGAACAGATGTGCTGGCTCAAAGCAGGGTACGGCAACCCCAGGGACACTTTGTTTAGCAAATACCCTGCACAATAGTGGGGCTCGTACAGACTTTCTAGGACTCTCGGCTATTTTAAAAAGCGGTGTTTCCCACTCTCCCCTCTACGCAAATTTGTGCTTATTCCGTTTTTTTTCTATTAGCGTAATTAGCATAGCAGCGCTTTAAACGCTAAATTCTTTTTAAAAAAAACATTATTGATGCGTCAAAAGTCCCTGGTCGACTGTATCCCGGTTTTCAAAGTTTTAGTAAAGCATAAATAATAGCTTTGGGACGTTTTCACATTTCAACCAGTGCAAATGAGCTACATCAATAATTTTATTATTCTTTTCTTTTCATTTGGCAAAGATATCCATTGTTGCGTCAAATTCCCGAGTTTGAACCCCATATCCAGGTGTCAAGTTTGGAGTAAGCATAAATAAAAGTTTGGCACATGATGTTTGTTTTTTTTTGGACATTTGGACAAGCAAGATGTTACAGAAAATATTTGATAGTCAAAACTGACCTCTTGGGGAAAAAATAAAAAATTGTGGACCGGTTTCGTTTCAAGGCAAAAATAAAAACTCTAACAATTGATGTGTTTATTTTAAGACGACAGAGAAAAAGAGGAAATTAAAAACATATATAATATTTATTTAAACTAGTAAAATATTAAGTTAGAAAGGGACTAGGGATGATACTTTTTACATTAATACAATTGTTTTACGATAGTTTGAACATTATTCACTTCGGTTTCCCCCTCATGTCCACGGTTTGTGCCTCGGCCGGGTAGTAAGACACAATTCTAAATACCGATAAGATTAATTTCGTGGCTATTAGCGGGAGGAGGTAGGGGTGGGGTATTGAATACTGGTGGACCATGTCGCTCTTACCTTCACACAAATGCAGGTACATTTTATGCCTTTCTCGGCCCAGATATTACTTAAGAATTTATACAGTTATATATTATTTCGTCAAAATATAGTTGCGAACATTAAATTCAAATAACCCACAGGTTTTGCCAGAAAGGGTACGTGTCAGTCATATAGTTATGGCGGAAGGATTTAGGACGAGCTACTAAAAATGTGTCGAGGTCTGGGGCTTCCATGCAGGGGTTCGAGGTTTGAATCTTGATACATCTTGGAGAGGGATTGCTAGCTTTGGCTTCCTTGCTCGATGACTGCTCTTGTATCAATGCCAGATAACTGTACATTCCAAAACCTCGCAAATTACAAGTTAACGGGGGTTGAACGACTCGGTAAGGGGGTCGTCAGCCCGTGTCACCCAATTCCGTGACTTGAAGTTTATGACTTCTACAGGGGGTGGGTTTGGGGAGTGGTGGGTCATTACCACTCAGGGTTTTCCCCGCGCTCAGATGTTGAAATTTGATATTTTCGAGTCCATTCAATTCTTGATCATTAGCGTAATTAGTACTTAAGCGTGTACGTGTTGCTAAATGCGTAGAGTTCGTGTGTGCTAGATCGTTTGAGCTTGCACAAACTATGCGTGTTTTCCCGTTTCCCTCTACGCAATTAAGGGTACACGCACGTGCACAAGTGGACGCGCCATACCACCCTTAGCACCGAATAAATAAGCTTGGTTTAGCAACGGTGGTGCAAATTGGCGGCGCCCAAACCTACTTGATTATTACGGCATACACTCTTAAATTGAACTATACTATCTATCCAGTTTTATTTTTTCTTAATTCCTATTCACACGTATATATTTATTACGCTAATGTGTTTGGTAGCAGGAAGATTGATTTAGATTAAACGTATCAAAAAAACCGGCCTCAATACATCTGACAGGGATCAAAACCAGATTTACTCCATTCTTAGCAATCTAGTCTATTGCGAGAGTAGCGCCTTAAAAACCGTGTGGTCATTCTTTATGTTAAGAGCTTTCAGCTACGAGCAATTCTAAGCTAAATACGAATGAATAGCAACTGAGTACCACATGGACTTTTTTCTCGCTCGTGCAAATGTTGGGTGCATTGAGGTGGTCGTTGCTCGCCCGCAAGCCCTATGTAAGTTCTGTTAGTCGCCACATGGGAGTTGATTACACACTGAACCATTATTTGAAATAAGTCTCTTTCATTTAAATATTATTAATATATATTAGAACCGAATGGGTAGTAAGACGCGGATGGTAGATATTATTTTAGAAAACTCCCGCGTAGTTTACTTGATTTAACCCCGAAAATCTATGGGGAAGTTTTTTTTTCATAATATATAAGACTCATGTTTTAATTCGTGTCGAGAGTAGCGCCTTAAACCATGTGGTCATTCTTATGTTAAGTGGTAGATATTATTATATTAGAAACTCCCGCATAGTTTACTTGATTTTAACAGGAAAAATCTATGGGGAAGTTTTATTCTTAATAAATAAGAATCTCATGTTTTAATCTCGTGTCGAGAGTAGCGCCCTAAGCCGTGTGGTCATTCTTTATGTTTCGAACTTCCTGCTACGTGCTAAGCTAAATACCCGTTTCATATTCGTTATAGATACATTTAAATCCTAACAATTACTGAGCATTAGCCATTTCATTTATTTGTACTTAGTCCGCTCTTGCATAGGACGAGAGACTTGTTACATTATTTTGCCAATGTCCTCGAAAGGATGGTCAAAAGCTGTGGGGGGTTCAACTTCCCAACAGCGTAATAAGTATCTAAGGACTTAATAAGAGCGGGTAGTAAGACGCGGTAATAGATATTTGATTTTAACAGGGCAGCTGGTGTTGCGTCCTGAACATGTCGCTTTCATGCTGTGTACGAGATTGACTGACTGTTAACGGTATTTTAACAAGCTGGCTTGATGCTACTGTACGATGTATAGAGGTTTAATGACTGGTTCATTACCCCGGACTGTGGGGGGTGAACAACACATTCCAAAGGGACTGACCGGCTGGCAGAGAAGGGAAGTGCGGGAGGGGTGGGGGAGGGCTTGTACGAATACGCGCTGTCAGTCAGTAGTACGCAGCTGGAGAGAAAGGTTCGCAAACAGTAGAGCGGGAGCCACTGATCCCCCCCCCTCCCTCATGCTTCCCCCAAATATACTACAACGCCCTAATCAATTAATAAAAACTCAACACTTCAATCCTACCAATTAATTAATTAACAATCATTAATCATCAAGAACCAACATGTCGGGGTTTGTAGGCGAGAGGGCTGTAGGGGAGGGGGAAGAGGGGGCAGTAGGAGAGAAATGAGGTCAGGGGGTGGGGGGAAGGAGGAGCGGTGGAGGGGGAGAAGGAGGGGTGGAATAACGGTAAATCAAGGAACATCACAATATTATCTCGCGGTGTGTGACGTAGTGTACCCAAACGCCGTACTAGCCTACTGACAGATTTGCTAATGTCACCTAATATTGGTCGAAATTTTTTTGTGAATTATATGTTTTATGGTGACCTGGCGGTCCAGGGGTAAGGTGTCGGACTTCTATGCTGGGGGCCGGTGTTCAATCCTTGGTCCAAGCACAGATTTATCTGATTACCAAACCCTTCCTTCACCTCTGACAAGACATCTTGTGAATGTGGGGAATGCCAGACCTCACCGTGGTTCGGATTCCACGTTAAACTGTAGGTCCTCCATTTATCTCACAATCACCCTACCACTACACATTAGCGTAAGTGTGTACAACCCGAACGGGTAGTAAGACGCGGTGCTAATAATATAATAATAATAATAATAATAATAATTATAATAATAATAATAATAATAATAATATATGTTTTATATTAAAAATTACTATGTTCTCATAATATTTGGGGCATACATATTATATGTTATTTATAATCGGACATTTCTGAACTAAAACAGCAATAATAGTCTTGTATTTTATTAAAATGTATTCAAAATCTGGTTGGAGCACCCTCTTAAATTATATAATATTTTTAATACACTTTACTGATAAAATGTAGAAATTACTATTTTTAAAGCAATGTGTTATCTTAAAAATAATAATTTAACATTCATTAAATATATAAATGTAATATTTATTATATATAATGCTAATAATTTTAACTCTATTATTCAAAGATTTGTTTATATCTTGCTTTATCTTTTTGATTGTTTAATGTTGCGTTTATTGACCATGTAGTTAATTTGATAATGTAGTATTATTATTGCTATATATTTGATAATAAAAAAGTTTTAAAATAGATTTATAAATTTCTTTATTTTTAAACCAAGTCCATACTTCATATCCATGTGTAAGTCCGCTACCTGTATTCAAGTCCTCACTGTGTACTCCTGCATGTTATCATCGGGGTAACAAATATCCTGCAATTAATGCCACTCCATGTTTTTTGTAAGTTTGATATTATCAATATCTTTATCTAATTTTCGAAGGTCAGGGTGAATTTTACAATGTTTATTCACTTCAAAATGAACCTGTTGGCATTCACTTACACTTTTAATATTCCATTCCTTTATACTGTAACAGTATATACAGAAATGATATATTATGTTGAAACATTAACTCTTGTTAGGTTTGTTGATGTATTGTTGAAGTTTATTTAAGTGGAGCTCGATGTTCAAAAATCCGTACAAGAGGGATTACTAACACCTAACTACCGAATGCAAAGATGCTAAGGGATTTGTCAAGATGAAGGTGTAAGGGAAGTTAGGAGTTGTAGAGTGAGGGGGAAAGGGAATGCTCATTGTGAGGGTATCATCATGTAGGTGAGATCACGGTACTTATACTCCATTCACGGTAGGAATTACTCTCTGAAAGGTCTTTTTTCCTACCAATATCCTACTATATAATAGATTTCTGGTAGGGAAAAAGGCCTTTAAGAAAACAATTCCTACGGTGAATGGACTTTAGAATACACGGTAGGGTCAACAAGGCAGATGCGCAGTAGCCTATCATGTCTGTGACGTCAATGTGGCCCACTGCGCGCTCATCTGTATGCTCCCACCAATTGTTATTGTTGCTTAGATGCTCTAATCTTTCTTTATCTATGGCTCTAATGTTTGATGTATGTATGCGTTAATGTTTGTTTACCTCTGTGTCGTGTGATATTAATTAGTAGTAGTGATGCCTTGTTGTGTAGTTGTTGGGTGCAATAACCACTCAAGAAACTCTCAAGAATCTGGGGTAAGATTTTATAGATTTCCAACAGACAAAACATTGCGAAAATAATGGGTGCACGCTTGTAGAAGAGCTGACAATTTTTGTGTCTCTAACGCTCGTGTTTGCTCTGCTCACTTTAGTGAAACGGACTTTGAACGTGACTTGAGGGCTGAACTACTCAAATTGAAATCAAATAGAGTGTTAAAAAAAGTCGGTACCACATTTTAAAATACCAACTGTCACAGCTTCTTGCAGTAGTTCGGAAATAAATAAAGAGCTGATAAACGTGAAACAAAAAAAAGCTTAAACCATCTTTTAAATATACATGAAAGTAATAATTGTTAGAATAGTAATGTATTTTCATACCTCTATTGTGATGTAGGCCTACCTATCTCTATGTATAGCGTGCTTCTTTTGTTTAGCTGTTCATTAATTCTCTCAGTCTCAAAATGGCCGTCTTGGCATTACTTCTTTATTTTATGCCTCCATTTCTCAATAAGTAAACTAATAAAACTATCTCTAATATACTCGGCATTTATTTAATAATCCTAACAAAGGTTATGGGCCCAGGCAACGTATTACAGTGCGCGAGTGAGATGGTGAAGTGTAATAAAAAGAAATAAAATTGCGTTCATTTTTCAGCGGTTAGTTTTAGGTGGCAGCGTGTTCACTAACAAATGTTTTACACTACAAATTGTAAACATTAGTGCGTCTACATCTGGATTGCCGCTAGTAGAAAAACTAATTGGTAGAGAAAACTATTCCAGTTGGAAATTTGCAATGAAAGCTTATCTGGAGCACGATTATTTGTTTGAAGTGATAGAGAAAGACCCTCCCGCGATAGAAGACGAAGCTAAGGTGTGTTCTTGGCAGAATAAAGAGAGGAAAGCTCTATCTAGAATAATTATGTTCGTGGAAAAAACAAATTATTCTCATACAAAAAATGCTAAGGCCACGGCTGAAGCATGGAATGCGTTGAAAAGAGCATTCGAAGATTCTGGGTTGACTAGGAGGGTGGGGCTTTTAAGAATACTAGTCACTACCAACCTCAGTAACTGTAAGTCTGTGTACGAATATTGTGACACGATTGTATCAACTGCATACAAATTAAACGAGATAGGATTTCCTGTAAGTGACGAATGGGCAGGAACACTACTTCTTGCTGGTTTACCTGAAAGTTATAAACCAATGATAATGGCCCTAGAAAATTCTAGCACAAAAATTACAGGTGATGCTATTAAAGTGAATTTATTACAAGATGTGAAAATGGATGATTCAACCCTAACCAACGAAACAGCCTTGTTCACTTCATAAAGTAAGTTCAAGAAGAAAACAGCCTTGTTCACTTCAAAAAGTAAGTTCAAGAAGAAAACAGCCTCTATGAAGTGTTTTAGTTTTGGAAAGCCTGGCCATATTGCCAAACATTGTAGACAAAGGACTGATGGCAGGAATCATCAAAGTGTGTTTAGGTACAGCGATCACCCTAGTGAAAAGCCTTCTACACCCCAAAGTAAGAAAGCTTTTTTGGCCTATAAGGACAAGGTTATGGACTCTTGGTTATCGACCCATATTACAAAAAATTCAAATAAACTTTCCGACATAACCCCAAATGAAACCAAAGTGACAGCTGCAGACAACACTGATTTGGTCGCAGATGTGTCAGGGACCATTAATTTAGAATGTGTTGTTAATAACACTACTTCTAAATTAGAAGTGAGTAATGGGTTGCATATTCCAAATTCAGCAGTAAATTTACTATCAGTAAGTAAAATAGTGCACATTGTAACGTTTAATCAAACAGGAGGTTATGTTCATGACAGTGATGGTGCACTAGTCGCAAAAGCCCAAGTTAAAAATGCGATATACTGTTTGGACACACCTCAAACAAACGAAACCAGTTTTTATGCACAATCTAAGGATTTTTTTATGGCATCGGTGACTTGGTCACTTAAACTGGAAAGGAATGAAGAAACTAAGCCAAATGTCAGATGGTATGGACCTTAACATTTAGTTGACGAACCCTGCGAACTGTTCATCATAGGTAAGCAGGCCAGACTTCCGTTCAAGAGAAGCAAAATGTATAGTCAATCAATTTTAGAGCTAGTGCATTCAGACTTGTGTGGTCCGATGGAAACAACTTCAATCGGCGGCAGTAAATACTTTCTTACATTTGTTGACGATTACTCCCGGAGAATATTTGTATACTTCATACAAGATAAGTCTGAAGTTCATAATGTATTCTTAAAATTCAAGGCAATGGTTGAGACACAAACAGGTCTAAAAATCAAGATTCGCTCGGACAACGGGAGTGAATATGTAAATGAGAAAATGAAACGAACACTGAGCTCCGCTGGCATCATCCATCAGCCAACTGTTAGCTACAGTCCTGCACACAATGGGCTGGCAGAAAGGACAAACAGGACACTGGTTGAAAAGGCAAGGACAATGATCCTGGATTAAGGACTCCCAAAGTCCTATTGGGCCGAAGCTGTATCAACAGCAGCTTATCTCACAAATTTATCGCCTACAACCATTCTGAAAGACAAAACTCCTCATGAAGTATGGAGTGGGAGGAAGCCTAATTTGTCACATCAAAGAATTTTTGGGTGTGAAGCCATGGTCCACATACCTAAAGCATTGCGGAAGAAATGGGATCCTAAGTCACAAAATTAACATTCTTAGGGCATTGTGAAAACACCAAAGGGTACAGGCTTATTGACCCCAAAAGCAAGAAGATCATAATTTGTCGAGATGTGTTTCTTGAGAGAAAAGTCAAGTGCGAAGTTACAGAAGTGAAACCAAGCCCATCTCCGCAATTTTTTCCAAACGAAAAACCTCGTGAAGATGAAGTAATCAACAACGTACCAAATGATTATCCAAACCTACAAAACGAAGACAATGGTGATGGAGAGATTTTTTAAGTTTTTTCTGACACAGAAAATGAAGACGAACAGCAAAAATCTACTCTCAGATGTTCTTCAAGACAACCCAAACCTAAGATATGGACTGATCTTATAAGTTGTTATGTTAAGGAACAAAATGTTTTAGATGGCTCAATAAATGTTGATGAAGCCCCGGAGGGAATCAACCATGAAAAGTGGAAGGAAACCATGTCTAAAAAACACGAATCATTAGTAAAAAATTATTCATTTGAAGTTGTTGATCTTCCGGAAAATGTCAAGCCTCTTAACAGCAAATGGGTACTTAAGGTAAAACCTAGCGATAAAACAAAACTCCAACATTCAAAGCCAGACTTGTAATCAAAGGATGCAGTCAAAGAAAAGGACTCAATTACGATGAAACATTCTCGCCTGTAGTCAAATATACGTCTTTACGATACTTGACATCACTGGCAGCAAGGGAAGATCTAGACATAGATCATTTGGATGTCACAACAGCATACCTGTATGGAGATTTACAAGAAGAAATCTATGTGAAGCCACCTGAAGAACTGACCACCGAAGGCAAAGTGTGGAAGTTAAAAAAGTCAATATATGTACTTAAGCAAAGTGGAAGAAATTGGAATAATAAAATTCATTAAGTCTTAACAGAACTAGGATTCACCAGATCAAATGCTGACCCATGTGTTTATTACCAACGAAATGGTAAATATATTTTAATTATTGCTATGTATGTCGATGATTTGCTATTATTTTCAAACAACAAGAAATTGAAAGAGAAGGTGAAGCAAGCACTCAACAAGAAATTCGAGATGAAAGACCTCGGTGCAGTAAGAAACTGCCTTGGAATGGAAATCACCAGAAACCGAAAAGTAGGCAAGATTTGGATTTCAAAAGAAGAATACACCAAGAAAATACTGACCCGGTTTAACATGATTGAAGCGAAAGTGGTGTCAACTCCGCTTGACCCTGGACTGGACTTTCAAGATGAAGACTTGGCAGAAGTAAAGGATCCAAGTGTCCCATATCAAGAAGCTATTGGTAGTCTGTTGTATTTATCACAAATTTCCAGGCCAGACATTTGCTTTGCTGTTAATTTACTTAGTAGGTACAATCAATCTTATATAGGGGTTCACTGGTTATGTGTCAAGAGAATTTTCAGATATCTTAAAGGAACGATGGATTTTAAATTAGAATTCAGTAAATCGGGAAATAGAAATTTAATGGGCTTTAGTGACTCAGACTGGGGTAGCAAAATCAATAACAGGTACTCAATAACTGGCTCTTGTTTCAAGTTACAAAATGGCCTCATTTCATGGTGCAGTAAAAACAATTGCGTTGTCTACTTGTGAAGCAGAGTACATGGCCATGTCCTTCACGGTTCATGAATCATTGTGGCTCTGAACTTTAATTTCTGAAATAGATCCTGAAAGAACCGTAAATCCTACTTATGTATTTTGAAACAATAGAGGAGCCATACATTTGGCCAAAAACTCTGTTACTAATCAGAGGTCAAAACATATTGACATTAAATACAATTTTTTAAGAGAGCATGTAAACTCAGAAGTAATTAATATCAAATATGTTCCTACTGAAAATATGTTAGCAGATGACTTAACAAAACCTCTCTCTAAGGTTAAACATGAAAGCTGTATAAAAAAGAGCTAGGAATATTTAATTGATTGTTAGCATATCAATCATAAGATTAATGATCATTATTGTGTTTATTGATTGCTAGAGGTATTCAATTATGGGCTGGTGTTAGAATAGTAATGTAATTTCATACCTCTATTGTGATGTAGATATACCTATCTCTATGTATAGCGTGCTTCTTTTGTTTAGCTGTTCATTAACTCTTTCAGTCTCAAAATGGCCGTCTTGGCGTTATTTCTTTATTGTATGCCTCCATTTCTCAATAAGTAAACTAATAAAACTATATCTAATATACTCGGCATTTATTTAATAATCCTAACAATAATTTGCCCCTTCCATCCTTAGAACACGGGACTAGCCCAACACACTTAATAAGTCCACAAGAGTTAGAATTGGAACTGCTAAAGAAAGAAAATAATATTTTTAAAGAATGAAAATAATATTTTAAAGAATGAAAATAATGTTTTATAGAATGAAAATAAAATTTTAAAGAAATAAAATAAAGACAATCTGACAGTTAGCCGCTGCTAGGACAGAAATTTCTCGTTTAACCGAAACTATAAAACAAATCGAATCTCGTTTTTCCAGCTCCCAAAATCAAATTATTTTAAGGGGAAAATGTACCATTTGGAATTCTGAGGATATAGCAAAGGCAATAACGCTAAGATGTATATCCAAAAAAGCATTTAGATATTTAAAAGACTTTTAAAATATCCCCTTCCAAGTGAAAGGACAATAAAACGCCGTCTCAGCGAATTTTTGTTAAGCCAGGGTTTATAGATTTAAGTTTAAATATTTTAAAAGCACAAGTCAACGTTTTTACTGATCTTGAAAAAGACGTGGTGCTTTGTTGTGATGAGATGAAAGTGAAATTTGACATGTGCTATGATACTGTCGAAGACAAGACCCTAGGACCACACTCAACTGTACAAGTTTTAGTAATCCGAAGCTTGATTGGAAAATGGAAACAACCCATCTATTACGGATTTGACAGACCCGTCGATAAATAACTATTCTTGAGTGTTGTTGAAAAAGTTGAGGCCACGGGATTCCGTGTCCGGGCTTTTGTTAGTGATATGGGACCATCAAATCAGAAGCTTATGTTGAATCTGGGAATCACACCTGGCTGTACAAGTATTAAAACCCCATTTTCTGAAGAGCGCCAAATTTTTTATTTTTTTTTGACGTCCCTCATGTTTTGAAACTTTTGAGAAATCACTTACTGGATGAAGGATATCAGCTGTCTAACGGTAACACTGTTAAAATAGATGTATTTGCACAGCTCTTCGAGTTACAAAAAGACGGCGATCTGAATTTTGCGTATAAAATTAACACTAATCACCTCCTTCTAACAGGATCAGAAAGACAAAATGTCAGGAAGGCTGCAGAATTACTATCCAGAACTGTTGCAGCTGCTATTGAATATACTCTACCTGGAAATGAACATGTGGTTACATTTTTGAATATTATAAATGATGGCTTTGATGCGCTAAACACTAGATTACCTTATCATCCAACAAATAAGTTGAAAAGTGCCTATGGGATTAATTTAAATGAGCAGAATGCAGCCCTTAACCTTTTTGTTATGATATGTGCGAATCTATGCGAGCTATTGGGAGAAACAAATTATTACCTTTCCAAAAGGGCTTCCTAATATCTATCCGTAGTCTTAAAGGTCTATACACAGAGTTACACTCTGAAGGATACACATATATTATGGCAGCGAGATGTAATCAAGACGTCCTTGAGTCTTATTTTTCCCTGATTAGAGGCCTTGGTAGATTTTATGATCACCCGCTACCAACGGCTGTGAGCCAAAGAATAAAATCTTTACTTTTGAGCCGTAGTGCATCAGTAATAATAAAAACTGGGAACTGCCCAACTGAAGACACAACCACATTAAGTGTTGATGTAATACAAAATCTGAGATGTAATATCCGGGAAGATTTACAAGTAGAATCTACAGTACAGGAGGAAATTGAAAGTGAACAGCCAGAAGAGGAAGAATTTTAATCGGCTATTGAACCCCAGTTAGCAGAAATTAAAAATAATATTCATGGACAAGTAGCAGGAGAAAGCACAGACTTACTAAAGATGCTCACAGGGTATATTGCTTATAGAGTGAGAACGAAAAAGCTAGTTACAGCTTACGAATATGGCCATCCAAAGAGTCACTACCCTACAAAACAAATAGACTGGCTTTTGACAATATCAAGAGAAGGCCTGATGGAGCCAACAAGTGCGTGGGCTCAGATTATATTTAACATGGAAGAGGACTTCAATACATTTCACGGTGGTGGTTTGAATAAGGATTGTGATGTGATGAAAACACTAGTGAACATCCTCAAGTTGAAGTACATTGGCATAGATGAGTTCGCTATTTCATGTTATGTTCGTACGCGCACCTTTATTAGAATGAAGTCCTTGAATAAGAAGAAGTCTCAGAAGAGACCAATCAACGGTAATAAGAAGTCTGATGGTGGTATAAAAAAATCAAAAAAACTAGCTAAGCTTCAATGAGTTCATTTCGGTGAGTTTATCCAATACTACATTTCTTCATGATACATTTTATTTTATATCTTGCTTACATAATTTTGTCTGTTTTTAATTTATAATTATAATAAATTGTCTTATTTATATTTATGTTGTGAAACTTTCTTTTAACCCCTTAAACATGTTCTTCAATGCGTACTTTTATTACAGTGGCAGTGTAATCTGTACATTTTAAAATCTTAATTATTCCAGCCAACTTAAATAAAAGCAGTGAGAAGTGGTTAAACATTGTCAAATCTGAAAGTTATGATCAAATTCCAATTTACTTTAAAGCAAATGTTAGGAGAGATGCAGCTAGCAGGCAGTGTTTAGTAATGGACTAGCGCGGCCAGTGGGCACCGAGTGACGTGTCAAAGGGGCGAGACTGGAGGGGGAGATGCGCGTGGACCCTACAGTGTATTCTAAGTACCGTGGGTGAGATGGTATGGATTGGAGTATTTGAGATTCACTCGTGTCTCTTGAAGCACGCAATTATAAACGTGATTATATCGATCGCAGTATTCCTCGAAGATAGAGGAGGTGTAACGGTTCTTAACCATTTTAAAGAGAAGAGTATTTATTATTGATGAGGTATAGGGTTGGCCAACTGTCAACATTCGTAACAAGTTCAGTATAGAGGATTTTTACTATTTTAGTTTAAAACACTGACATGAACCAAGTCAAATTTAAAGACTCTCATTATAGTCGGATAGTAGGGCCTAATCTCAACCAAAATAAAGAAATCTATCAATATTAGAGATGGTATACTTTGTGTACCGAGATCATACAAATTTAGAGCAGATAACAGTTGAATAAAGGATGTTGTCGCTAACATACTGGCTGAGTGAGAAACCTATGGTTATTGGGATGAATCTTAGAATTTTGTAACGTTAAACCTCTTTAATATATGAAGTCAAGGAAATTTAGAATTAATACATGATTCTCTAGGAAGTTGATGGATTATTGAAAGGGTCCTCCTGTAAGATAGAGTGTTAAAAACATTAGTATGCTTAGGGTTGAGATAGTAATATAGTTATTCGTAATGAAGGAGGAGGACAGCTATAGAGTTAACGTTATAAGCTTTAACTATGTATGAAAGGTATTATGAATTAATGATTATCAAATGTATTTTAAGTACAATACACGATTGTCAATTAAATATAATTCATGTAATGATCGATTAACTACGTTTAGAGAATTTGATAGATATAGTGTGATTTAATGATTAACAAGTACGATGTTGTTAAAAGTCAGCGAGAGAGGAAACCAGCGATGAAGTGTGCATTTTCAACGTTTTACTAGAGTTTGGTTGGTCGAACATACTTCTTAAACATTTGTGCTGTGTAGGCGGTGTTGGAAGTAAATAGTGAAGCCATCTGAACCTTTTTCAAGGTGTGGGATAGGTCCTTTCTGCGATAAGTATATTTGCATTAATAGTTGGACCCGGAATGAAGGTAAGGGAAGGTTGCATCTCCTACTAGATAATAAGTATGTTAAAGGATTAGAGGTGCATCAGCAGAGATGAGAGTTATAACGTCTAATAAGGCTGTGTCTTGTAAGTGTTATGGTCATGGGCTAGAAAAATGAAAAGGAACTTATCAGGATGAAAGGATTGGAGATAAGCCCGTTATGAAACAGATGTTACTGCGGGTAAGAGCTCTTCCCTATCAGTAGATGAATACATGCTGTCTTTAATGTCTAAAGCTTTATTTTTTGGATGTGTCAAGAACAGAGGCTTTGGTTAGGTTAAGCTGAAGTTAGATTGGGTTAGGTTTTGTTGGGTCTGAACATGTTGGGCATCAAGTCATGAAATGCATGATGAGTCTAGATTTATGCACATTTAGATACATATATTAATATTAAATGTCATAGAATGCATGGCATAATCTGCAATTCTTATTGTTGATAAGTGTTGAATGATTCTATAATTATTAATTTCGATCTATTTAAAAGTCAACAAGAGAGTTGGAGAGGAGATCTTTATCAAAATAAGAAAAGTTGGCGAGCTCTCTTCATACCGTGTAGTCGTTTGGCAGTAGAGATAGAGGAAAGCGTTCCTCTCTGAATCTGTTCCAAGGAATAGTGAGGGTATTTAAAAAGGTGAGGTGGTTAGAAGGTAAAACATATACACTATCTTTAAGTGTGAGAAGTATATAGTAAGAGAGATAAAAGATATGTTCTAAGGGATTATGGACTATGTGTGTTTGGACGTTGGCTATCCGTCCCGGAAGATTCAATGTTTGGTTATATTAAAGTTTATAAAGTATACGTAATTATTTATGGAGTTGATCTGAAGGAAGGAATATTGATTAAATGCTAATTATTTAATATTTGCTTACTCCCCGTTAAGCTTTACATGTTTAGAAAGTACTAATAAGGGTTTGGATGCCATAAAGAAATTATTGATAAAACATTTAATATTGTATATGTTTTAATACATTCTCCCACTAGGTGTTTATTATGTATGCATTTGGACTGATAGAATATGACGTCTGAGAATAGTGATTATTCGTATTAAAGAGGTAAAGATATTATGAGGTTGGGAAGTGTCAGGAGGAAGGCTTTAGCTTTGAGTTGAAAGGGAAAGTTGTTTAAGCATGTTTGAAGTCTCTTTAAGGTATTTACAAATTATTTCCAAAGTCTATTTGATGTGTGTTGAAGTATATTTGAAGTCAATATAAGTATGTTAAAGTCTATTCTAAGTCGATTGAACTCGATAGAAGTTTGTTGATTAAATTCTGTTTAAATATTATGTAGTATGATAAATAAATGGTTAGATATATGTTTCATAGGTGTTATAAATGTAGGATGATTAAATATAGAGTTTTAGAGAAGAACCTAGAGGATGATGGCAAGAGGGTTTTTGATAAATAGGGAATACATCTTTCAAAGTCTGAATAGGCCTATCTGGATGAATATCTCCTCCAAACAAATCCGTGAAGTCGTAAGGAAATCATCATACTTGTCTTTCTCTAATGAGGTATGTTAAAGTGGCGTCAACAGGAGCAAGGACTAGAAGTGGCAGGGAGTGAAGGATATTGTTGCTAAACCTCCTATATAGCAGGTTTCTAGCATATTATACTTTATGGTGGGTGTTATAGTGATCGAGGGGTGAATGAGTGAAGGAGATGGGGAGGGAAATAGAGGGTATGGTAAGGTTAGTTTAAGGGGTGTCTTTGGCGTGGGTAATTTAACAGTATGGGTTCACTTGGTGTAATGGTGGATGAGTAGATTGGTGAGGTTAAGTCAGCGTTAAGCTATCTAACATCAGGAAGTCGTCAAGCCGGGGGTTACATGACGTCAGGTTGTTGTCGAATTGTAGGTCACATGTTAGGGAGAGCTGGTGTAGGGGGTGGAGTTGGAGAATGTAACTAAATGGTATTGGTTCTGGGTATGTTGGTGCAGGGGGTAGAAGGAAGAGGAGGTTTTGGATATGGTAATGTAACGTTATGGATTACGTGTGTGGGAGAGGGGTAGTGGCTTGGTAGAAGGGGATGGATTCGGAGATTGTAAGTCAATAAAATGCATATTGGATTTGGTGGAGTTGGAAGATGAGTATTGTGGAGATGTGGGTTGAAGATGACGGTTTTGGAGAGAGAGAGAGATTCACCGTTATGGGTTTGTTTGTTGTGTTTCATTGCCTTAGAGCTGTAGGTTATAGTGTATTAAGTTGTTGGAGTGCATTATCATTATCATGAAAATAGAATTGAAAAGCCTTTACTTCTTGGACCATAAGAAATAAGGAAGATGGAATGTGAGGGGGAGGATGAGTAATTAATCATTGTGGGTCGAGACGATGGATGAGAAACTGACGACGAGGGGAAAAGTAGGAGACTCGCATTACCATTTATAGTGATATTAGCGTTATGTGCTCTGGTTTTGAGATATTTTGAAAAAGGTGGTAGTTTCTTTATTATTATATTTACTATTTTTTTAGGAATGGACTCTCAACTAAATGTTTTTAAATTGATGAGGAATGTTATATCAACCGTCGTCTAAATATTTCCACCTGGATTTTCTTTGAAATATCTTAGACTTAATGACAACACGAGTGATGGAGGGTGTCGAAAGTATTGAAGAAAAACTAGTGAGAGGAAATGCTGTTGGTCGATTTCACCTCTTGTGTAAAAAAAAAAAATAATCAAATTTTCTTTGAAAAACTTCATGTCTAATGGCAAAAGTATATTAAATAAATGGTTTCACTGAATTCCTATACATAAATAGATTTTTTTGTAAACCACTAATTATGAGAAGTACTGACAGGTTCAGAGATGAGTGTTGAAAGAATGGAGGAGACTGGTTGTAGTGAGGATGAAGGGGACTGGAAAAAGTGGCAGGATTGCCAGGGGTGACAGCTGGAGTGATGTCTGTTTGTAGCGAGGAGGAGGGGTGCAGGATAATGAGGGGGTGACAGCTGAGGGGTCGAAGAATGAGTGACATCAAAGGGCAAAATGCACTTCAACATGTATGGCATCGAGGGCTTCTGCGTCCTTGTATCACCATGTCACTTAGTCGTAGACCCCCTTATACATTGACTTTTATGGGAAATAGTTTGTTGATTTAAGGTATTTATGTGTAATAGATTGCCTATTTCCTATGTACTCACACTTAAGTCTTCTTTTTTAATGGAATGTTATTTTTATAATCCTGGTAAGGTGGGATAGGGGCAATCCGTCAGATGATCAAGTATTTACCTGATCAAGTTTATATGCAGCGCTAATTGATTTTTTTCAATTCCAGATTAATTTTTAACTGTAGTTAGGTTAAATTCCACCATGGTAATTAACGGCTGTGAAGTTAGTAGCACTGGTTGTTGCCATTGTAACCATGAGCTAAACAACTCTGATGTTATTAATATTTCATGAGCATCGCCATATTTCTGGCAACAAAACCATATTTTAAAAGCATTATAAGCCCACGGACAAAGCAGTGCATTGGGGCCCTGCCTACACAAACACTCACTAAATGTCAATTTATTATCGATCAAATTACACTTATATTTATTAATATCTACAACAAATTCATTTTAAGCATTTAAACATGCTGTACAGCAAATATTAATCATAAAACTATTATTCAGTTTGTAAATCTTTACAAACTAAGGTGGCACAGTATGATACTACTATGAAATATGTATTATTAATCAAGTGTTAAAACACAGACATTTGAAAAATATCTTTGGAAATAATTCCAACCAT
>JBCFYV010009846.1:0-45898 GCA_039000515.1 Timema cristinae | reverse complement strand
CCTTTTTCCTCAACCTTGTCACTTCCCTCCTGCTTGTTACTCATCCTTTCTTTTCCCCCCCCCTCCTGTTACTCGTCTTTGGGCTCTTCCACACATAAGCTTTTCAGGCCCCAAAAAACCCCATCTCCCCATCTGTTTTTTGGGTCTTCCCAGGGGTCGCCTTTCACTTACAACCTTTATAAAGCTAGGGGAATATATTTTATATATCATAGGTGGATTGGGAAATGCTGATTATTGAAAAAGGGCCCGCCGTCAATTTACAATGAGCCAGGATAGTTGGAAAATAATATTATATTTTTTTTCCCAAACCCGGATAACTCTTGGGCTTTTTGGGCATTGACCCTAGAGCCCTGGGCAATTAAGGAAAGGGCCCCTTTTGTTCACTAAATCAGCCTAGTTGATTACAGGTTTAAATTGCAATCCCCCCAAAGATAACAAAGGCTTTTTAAAAAATCTACACAGTGGTTCCAAAACTGTGTTGCGTAAAATTTTTCCCCGGGTGGAAGGCCGTGATAATCCAACCAAAACCGGCAAATTAATGTCGTAAAAAGGGGCTCTTAAAATATGCAAATATTTACGACACAGTCTAACCTAAATTAAAACAGAAAAAACAGTGGCTGTAGGTGTAGCAGCACTGATTAAAGCTCAAAGAGACGGTGCATGCAAACGGTGGGAAACCCACTCCAAATTACGGGTATTGTTGGTGTAATACGCCATTTCAAAAGTTTTGGGAAAACCTGGTCCACAGAATATAATATTTTTCTTTTCAGCGGATTTTAAAAATTTCTTACTAAGGTTTCCCTAGAAAGCAGGGGTTTTATCAAAAATCTCAAGTTTAAGTAATTTATAGGAAAAAAAATTTAAAACCCCGTAAAAAAAATTTATGAATAAATAAAAGTTTATTTTAAAAAAATAATACAGATTTAAGTAAATATTAACTTTCTTTTAAAGAAGAAAAATACGCGTTAACAATCTAATTGTAACATTTTCCATTATCAATTCACACTTTGACTAACAAATTTTTTTATTTATCTCCACACGGTAAACTACTGTGAAATTTTGATGTGAACAATTGGTTTACCTTCTTACAGGTACATTTTTTCGTTTGACACTGAATTTGTTTGTGCGTGTTTACATCTCTTGGCCCCCAAACACTGACCCCCTACTTACAAGCTTCACGAACAGTTACATATTTTTCTGGATGTCTTCAAGAATTTTTGTACCAAAATTTAGGATTAAATTCTATTGGACTGGGTCGTAATATATTTATTAGATTTTACCAGGCCATTTCTTACTACCTTTTAATTTGCTTGTTTTTTTTGGTTTTTTCACGGCATACCATCGGGAATAATTTTACGCACCACAGTTTGGAACCACTGCTGTAGTCTTTTTAAAAAGACTTTCACTATTCTGGGCTTAATTTCAAATTAGACTGGAATCAAATAGTCTAATTGATCGAACAAAGGTACATTTTCCTTAATGCCAAATTTGTTGTATGTGTTCATTGTAATAAGCTTAAAATCTATCAAGCTGATAAGAAAATATAATATTTATTTTCCAAATAACCTGGCTAGTTGTAAATGATGGCGGCTTTTGCAATAAAACAGGATTTAACTTTTCACCTATGAAATATATATTTAAACCATAAAAGGCTATTTTTTATATATAACATCGCTTGCTAGTGGCATTTATATAATATATTCTGGAAGAGTAGTAGAGGGTTAATATAAATATACACTTATTTTTTGAGTTAAATCTATACCTGTATTTGGAAATTTTTAAATTTAAACTATATTTTTAGCACCACGTTTTACTACCCTTAAAGGTCATATGCATATTTACTAACAATGTTATAGCGATGAGTAATGATTAATTTAGAATATGTGTACCCACATTTTAATGGAAATGAGAAGGAAAAGCTATTTAGTGAAAACCCAAACTTCAGTACACCAGGCTGAAAATAGAATCCCAATTTCCCAGTCTTAGACCTTTAGGCAATTTGAGTGGGTCAATTTGGGGTTAAAATGGTTATCTGGTGAGGATTGGTCATCTTTAATATTTAATTGCTAGTGAAATGTACTTTTACTATAACACTCACATGTCAAAAACCCTTTTGAAGATTGTAAAGCAGAACCATTCTTGATGATAAAAATAATAAAATATAATAAAATAAAATAAAATAATAAAGATTAAAAATCTTTAAACGTGAGTTTTGCTGGTGAAAATAGTTTCATAAAATAATATAAACTAAAGCCATACAGGCCTCGTGGTGTATTGGTCAGTGCACTGGGACCCCCCGGGTTAATTCCACGGGAACCTGGAAAATTTTTCCCCTTTAGGGGAATCATCCCAACGGTCACCATGTTTGGTTAACGGGGTTTTAATTTTTAGTTAAGACTCCCACCCGGCTCCACAACTCCATAAATCACTTCCATCCCATCAGCTCATTGTGGGTACGACTTTGGGGAACCCCTATAGGTGTACCCGGGGTAACGTCTGTCCACAGGGGGTCGAATGTTTAAAACAGGAAAACCAAAGGGGATTAATCTCGCCCCTTTAAAATGTCTATACTAATATTATAAAGAGGAAAATTAGATTTTTTGTTTTTTTGTTTGAAATAAAAAAAACCAAAAACTACTGTACCGATTTTAAATTTTCTTTCACCAATATAAGCTACATATCAGCAGTAACATAGGCTTTAAATTTTATTTTTAAAAAAATTTAATTTATTCCCATAAAAATGTCGATAGTATTTTATATAGTCGTTGGAAAAAAAGGCTTTTGAATGGAAAGGGGGGTTTGGGTTTGAAGGGGACGGGGGGGGGGGAGGGCATGGAAATTGGAATGAGATAAAATTAGGGGGGAGGATAAAAAGGGGAGGGGGCTATACTGTGTGTAAGACTGGATTTTTAAAAAAAAAGTTTTGTTTTAATATTGACATATGATGATTTGAACCCTTTGTTTTACAATTCCCTTTTCAAATTTTTTACGGGAAGGGGCTATCTTAAAATAAAAAAAATAATGCAGTTATTTTATAACTAGTGACATAAAAATGATTAGATATAGTTGGCCGATTTAATAACCACAATCTAACGTTGATTATTTTTATAACAACAAACGTCATCGAATATATAGGGAGGGTTTAGTCCCCTCCTCCCCTTAAACCGATACCTCCTCCCTGCCAAAACAACCAATCTCTCCCGAAATTGAATTCTAGATATGCTCTTTGCGAGTCTATCCATATGGTGATGCGAGCGTTTTCAACCATTAGTCTCTGAATAGGATTAGTAATTAGAATCCTATTTGATAAGTGTCCGAGGGTGATTATGATCGTAACACTTAGGATCCAATGGATAGTTACAGAAGCAGGTAAACCAGTAGTCATTGAAACAATGTATATACAAATGAATACAACAATACAATATACAAATGAATTTCGTGAGGTCAAAAATGTGGGCAATGCTCAATTATAATTTTGTCTGTAAGTTGTGGTTATCTCGTCTTAGGTCTGCTAAATAATAAACTGAGAATAATTATACTACTATAAAACCACATGGCTGACTCATTTACTCACTGACATTAATGTTTAACCTACTTCCAGAGAGTTTGAAACTGAAATTTGGCAGACTTATAGATTCTAGCCGGTGACCGACGGGAAAACTCCAAAAAGTTAAAAATTTTAATTTTTAACCCCCAAAATAATTCAAAATGTCGGGGCAACTTTAAAGTCCTATGTGGTATCTAAAACAAAACAACGCTGGAATTACATTAGTTTTTCGGTCCACTGCAAAGAAAACTCACGGGGGTTTTGGGGGTTAGCCCCCAACGAGCAAAGCGTGTATAGTACAAAATCACAATCCATGTTGTTCTCTACAAAGAGAAAAATTGATTGATTTTTTTCAAAACGAGTGCTGAGGAATATATCTGGACAACAAGAGTCACTCTTGTAATAGACTACACGCCATTGACGGGAAGATCGGGTTCAAAAACCTAACGGTTTTACGAAGGGGGTTTTCCCAAATGATTTGTTATTCTACCCCCACGCAAATGCAGTACAATTCATAAAAACTCAACCATACCCTACCCAACAAAATTTGCGTGACTAGTATATATTTGTACCGCTTGAACGGGTAGTAAGAAGCAGTATAAAAAACATAACATAATATCTGAGAATGAGCAAGTGCATCTAAACTCCATTGCTTGTAAGCATCCACCACATATTAAGGGACCTAGCCCCCTTCCCCCGTAAAAAATATTTTAAAGAATCCTGTAAAACAAACTTTTAAAACATCAATCAGTCAATACAAAACAGTCCTACAATCACTGTATAGCCCCCTCCCTCTTTTTATCCTCCCCCCTATTTTCATCTCATTCCTCTTTCCTCAACCCTTACCCCCCCCTCCCCGACCCCTTCACCAACCCCACTTTTTCCCATCAAAAACTTTTTTTTCCAACGACTATTATCATATACTATCAACATTTTTATGAGAATAAATTAAATTTTCAAAATAAAATATAGCCCATGTTATTTGCTGATAATGTCACTTTATATTGGTGAAAGAATTTTTAAAATCGGCCCAGTAGTTTTTGAGTTTATCCATTACAAACAAAAAAACAAAAAATCACATGTTTCCTATTTATAATATTAGTATAGATAATCAATGTGCAACAGGATGAGGTGGGTAGTCGTGTGGCACGTATGGGTGATAATAGCATGTACACAACATCCTTGTTGGGAAACCTGAAGGTACAGAAACACTCGGTGGGCTGAGATATCGATGGAAGGATAAAGAGATAACGTATATAAAGGTGGTTTAGATGTCTTAGGTAGCGTTGAATGGCGTCATTAACTTCTGACAGTCATGAACGTTCCATGTCTGCTAGTGATTTATAAAGATGCTAAAAATTTTAACACTCATTTTCAACCAAACAACGTAAATATTCCAGATTATTAAATATCTTAGTATCAAAAATATTTTTAATAAGAGTGGAATATTTATTGATTCAATAATCACCAGAATTTCTAACAAATCAGTCTTAAACCCATGCTTGATCTATCTTCATTTCGAGTGTAAATTAAATCGACAGACTTTTACAGCTAGAAAAACAAACTGCGAAGATTAAGCCATCCATTAATCTTCCTGCCACAACAATTTAATTAAAACGTTTTATTGAAAATGTAAACAAAATTTATGAATGTAAACCAAACAAAATTCAAAAGCCAATTCTCTTTATTTCTTTAAATTACTCGTAGAATTTGAACGTGAGATAGAATAATATTTTCTTTATTTACTCTTGGTTTTAATAAGTATGATTATTTGAATCTAGTGACTGATAATATACTCACATTGAGAGTTAAGTACGTAGTTAAATATCAGATAGCAAGTACAGATTACTGAGAAGAATAAAGAATGTGTTTGCTTGTCAAGCCCCTCAGGGTTATCAGTCATAAATTGCACCAATGGCGTAAGTATCAGAAATATTAATGTAGTAGGAAACGTACATGCATTTGCATAAAACGATAGGGAAATAAAAATATATCCGATAAGATTTATTAGTACAAACAGCTGGATTCAAACTCAGTTCCTCAGCCCCCTCAAACTTCTCCCTCCCACGTCACAAGTAAGCTCGAATATTTGAGATTGACGTCTTGGTGCTCGTGGCTACCACTGTGGCTCTGTGATTATTAATTGCTTGCATTTAAATAAAATAATTATTTACCCTCATCAGTGGCTGAATAGCCTCAGGCTTCACCTCTTGTTAGACTGGCCTGCTGATGACAGGGATATCGGGATATCGGGGTTTAAATCCTGTCAGGTCCTACTGAGAGTGATTTTTACTTAATGGTTCCTCACTCTTCTTCCACGTAAAGGTGGGTACCTCTAAGATTTTTCCTTCCTCATCCTCACCCAACTAAAGTACGGTAATAATATATACATACACGTATAACCTGAATATTAGGTAATTTAAAATATACTAATTGCATTTTATACACAAAATATTACAAACATTGACAAATTAAAGAGGTCTGCTTCAGGGGTCGAGATGTCTAGAGCAGGGTTCAAAAACTACGGCCCACGCACCGAGTCTGGACCGCGAGACATATCTGACCAAAACTTTTGGCTGTAACTCTTTTATATTACTGTCCAAATTAAAGCCATATAAGCACTTAATAAGCTCTACTTTAAAATATATGTAACTATTATTTTGAATAACCAAAACACTTATAACTATTTCAAAATGTGATACATATATATTTTATATAAAATCTTGATACTTGACTGTGGTAGTTTTTATTTACACAGTTTAGTAAATACTGCCTCGAATATTTCACTAGCTCCTATAAATATCTGGGAAATTATCGATTTTAATTTTCATGTTGAATGTAGAGAAAGTGGTTTTACCAAGATGGTTTCCCAGGTTATCTTCACTCAAATGCTGCAACATTTTATCTACATTATATTTTTTTTAAATCCTACACACTAGCATAATTAAAATGAGCACATTAAATACTCTTAGAAAGATGCCCTTAAAAAGACAAAAATATCTTTGAGCAAACTTGTTTGTACAGACAGTGGCCCGATACACGTCCCGAGTTTGTAAATCTGTCCCACCAATTAATTTGAGTCTGAAAACATTGTTATCAAGATTAACCCTTGCAATAATTTGAATCGTCAATGACGGGTGGATCGGTGGGAGGAGAGGGGTGGGCTGAATCCCAGTCTGGTGTAATAAATGTGGTTTTCCCTAAAGGTTTTGACACTATCACTCCACGCAAATGTGGATACCTTTCTTATAAATTCAACTATATTCATTCTTGACATACTTGCATGATGATGATATAAGCGTACAAGGTGGGTGGTGAAATGTGTATGTGTGTGTGAGGGAGGGGGTGTTTAGTGAGTATCTTTAACAATATAAAGTATTATTTTCTGCTGAGTGGGTTCGTATAAATGTTATGTATCTGTGGATTAGTGGGATCTAATATCAAAATGTCAATACTCCTAGCTATGGATCCAGGTACCTAATGTTAGTGATATTGTGCTGGTTTATGCTGCCTCAATATTAAAATAATAATCACAAATGCATTAAAATAACAAATAATGGGTCTTATAAATTCAGATTATTATTAATGTGTTATGATCGGTAATTTAGTATATTGGTATACTACCTTCTTAGCAATCGATATTAGATTACATGAATTTTAATAAATTAGGAGGGTAAAAACTAGAAGATATGTACACACATCTGCATGGGATAAGATTTTTATGCAATTTAGTAAAAAAAACTTTGTGCAACCAACTGGAAATTCAACACCAACATTTTTGTCGATGGAAAACCAGACTACAGTCCAATTTCCATTTAAAGATTACTATCTGACAGCTAAAAAAAGTCATTAGCTTTCAAACTATGTGATCTGTAACTGTCATTGTTTTTATATATTAACATTTTAGAAAACATTTTAAATGTTTTTGATCAAGGAACTGATATTCTTTATTAAGAAGAGATTAGAAGAATACTTATTTGTTCAGTTGCAAAATTTTATAGTCTTGGTCAAAAAGTCTATAGTAAATTAATAAAATATATAATATATATTGACTACGTTTGTAAAACCAATCAATTTTATAGGAAAATTATAGTGTATTATTTATTTAAAATTATGGAATGTAATCTTATGGTAGTTTTTATAATTATCCATAATCTTAATCAAATAATTTTGTATACTTTCACAATATATTTGATTTGTTTTACAAACCTAATATGTGTATATATTTGACATTAATTTTTTTAGGCTAAGATTATAGTATATTGTAATTAATAAAGCATGTTATATTCTAAACTCTTTCTTCTTGTACTTGATCGCTATTTTCTTTAGCACCTCATCTTACAGCCTATTCGGTTACACGCTTTTGTACTAATTATTCTAATGGTTCTAGGTATTATGAAAGTCATATTTATAATAAGTATACCATCATTTTCTTGTAGGAAACCCATATTTGAAAAAACCTCCCTCAATACATCCTAACGAGATTCAAACATCTATCTCCCCATCATCGGTAGTCTACTATACTCCGAGAGTAGTGCCTTAGACCATGCATCCACCGAAGTGGGTTTTATTGATTTCATCAATAACTGTGAAATAGACCTAATATAGTAAAATTGACCTAGATGAGATCTTGATGTCCTTACGTTCTAATATTGAAGCAATTGAGAGAGCTCAACCTGGATTTGAACCATAAACGCCTTAACGCACTCAGTTACGGAATTTAACTGGAACCTTTGCAGACGAGTGGAATGGATTAGGATCAACTTGTATTCACTAAATTCTATTGTCTTCGCTGGACTCACAAATCATGGTAATATCTGAACAGTAGATCACAATCCCTTAAAAAAAAAAAGTTTTTTACGAGCGTTTTTTATTCTTTTCAATTTAAAATTGGACGTTCAAAACAGCTGTGATACGTAGATAGTGAGTGAGTTTGCGTCATTATTTACCTTTGCAGACCGTCAAAAATATATTTTATATCAAAATACTACTTTCTGCAATTTTGTCGACCGGCAAACCCTAATTACTAAAAAAGTTAAATATTAAACTAGAGAGTGTAATAATTTAAAATAATTGTTAAATAACTATATATTTTTGGTAAATAATTCAATTCCACATTCTTATAATTATTTTTTTGGCACTCCACCTTGCTATTATTCAGGGTTAACCATAAATTTAGACTATACTGAAATGGAGATACGAGGACGGTATAAATTTAAAAAATGTATACACTTTTAAATACATTGTACATATTATTCTAGAGCGTTTTAATTGTATAATGAAAAAAAACGACTTTGGTGGTTGAATCGTTTTTACTGGTCTATATTGTAATGTTATCCTCGTCTATATCTTCCCACTGTTATCTTCCTATTGGTTTGCCAGTCAATATACTAAACACTGTTCTAGATTCTTCCATCGCAATTTATGTCCTGCCCACTGAAATCCACGAGATTTGATTACCATAACAAGTGTATCATTAGCCACAAGTCAGTGATACCCAAGTCAATAACAAACTGGCTTACCCAATTGCACGGACACCGTCTGCTGTTGGCCCGGCTCGCACTCAACAGCCCCCACAATTCTACACACGTCCGAACTCAACAACTGACAACCGAATACTGAAGCCGCACCAATTCAACGTTCAGTTACAAAATTTATTGACCAAAGATCTTCATTAGAAAAGAAGATACTCTTCGCCAGTGCCCAGTTTTGTTTCTACTCCAGTCTAGAAGCAAGTAGAATCCCCCCTGTGTTTATATCTTTGGTTTCCTCCCCTCGTGATCCCTCAATCTGTGTTCTGTGGACTGTGCTATAATCGTATAAAAGAGTGATCGTGCGAGTGGAGACGCACTCTTGGACTGGTTTCGATAATCGCTAGGGGAAGCTAAGGCTTCGGAAACTAATAATAATGTATGCAAAAATTTTTTTCGGCATGTAATATTTTTATTTCAAAATTCATTTTGGCTTATTGAACTTAATTTATTGAACTGATTAGAAAACAGCGTTTGTGATGGTGTTAATAGTAATATTTTATTTTGAACCTAAACTTTATCTCAATTATAATGAACTTGAATTATTAGACTCTAACTAGAAAACATAGCTTGTGATGTTATAAATAGTAATCTTTTCTTTTGGACTTAAAATTTATCTCAATCATAACGAACTAGAATTATTGGACTCTAACTAGGAAACATAGCTAGTGTTGTTAATAATAATATTTCTTTTGGACTTAAAATTTACCTCAATCATAGTGAACTTGAGTTATAGGACTCTGACTTGAGAGTAGTGCTGTTTATGTTTTATCTCCAATGTTTACTTATGAACTTAGTTTATTGGGCGCCATCAGCTTTGTATTGAGGTTAGTAATAGCCGCCATAATAACTGGGCTTATTGATGGTAATATTTTGAGCGTTGGCTATTAAATGTGGATTGCTCTACTCAGAAATTGATAGTTTTAGGTCTAGGTAAAACATATTTTCCCTTTTGTCGGGACTATGAGATGTAAGGGTAATGATAAAATTAAGTTTGATATTTATGTAAGGAACATGAGTATTTCACATAGATTTAATTAGTGTTTTATATTGTTCTTTCTGGATAAAAAATACGCATCCAACTTGTATTTTTGTTAACGTAAATTAGTGATAGTGATTACTAAAAAATTTAATCCGTTCTTCTAATGGAACTATGCTATTGTGATTACAAAATATTTTATACATCATTTCTCCCCTTTATGTGATTTTTCATATTAATTGTTGTTCATAGTTTTTTTGAATATCTAATAAACAACCCATTTGGTGAATCTTTTCGACTTACTCCAATTTTTTCTTAACTTATTTATCCTAAGTATAACGCTATCTAAATTGTTGTCTGGTAATTGAATTAGGAGAATGTTTATATATTTATATATTGTTGAGGTTGACCGGGGGGTGAGTGCCGCAATTGCTCCAAATTGCATGTTCTGATTATTGGTTTCTTTCCCAGTCTTTTATATAATCCTTACTCACTTAGAATACTTTCTTTTTTGTTGACTAATTAATTTATTTTGTATTGGAACCCATTAGTTAGGTTTTAGGGTTAGAAATAGGGTTCAAAAGTATGGTTATTAGTAAATGGTGTGAAACTCATCATTATGCAACCTCTTCCACTTTCCATAGCTTCATGAATTTTTGGACCAATATTCTCCTAATTACTTAAGTTTCAAACTCAATGAATATATTATCTTATTGTAATATTTATATATAACAATAATTATAATAATGCTATTAATAGAAATAAAATACACACTTAGTGAAAATATATCAATATATACATGACCATGATGTTTATTTAAGTCTTTCAGCTCGTATCCTTGAAAACGCGGAAAAGGGCATAAAGGTAATCAAAACTGGCTTTCCGTTGGGGAGGATATTGAAACAAGATTTCTGGCCAGATGTATTTAAAGGTACTCGTTATTAACTATATCCCACCCTAGTTTTAAACAAATGTTTGTATCTTTCCTATAAATTATTCCACACCCATATCTAGACATAAGCCAAAATTAAATGTGGGTAGTCGAGACGGGGTTGTAAGGTATGGTTTTCATAAAAATATATTGAGCTGTAGTGGTGCATTGAATGTCTGTTAGGGTTGAATCGTAGAAAGACTCGGACCCCTAGTATCGGTAGTCTGGGCATCAGGTGAAGACAAATATACTCAATGTTTGTACGGAAGCAATATTTGATTTATTTTAATTACACAAAAAATTGCCGTCAAGACTGCAAAATTTGGCCTTTACTAACATACCCTTCCATCCCACCTTACAAGTAAAATGATAAAACTACTTATCTACAACCTAGGTTCCTCTCTTCTGTCCAACTCTGGTACTTGCTTGTTGACCTAAAGCCTTGTTCTCTAGGCAAGTCACGAACGGCTCGTGGTTTGTAGATTCACGAGCACGTTGTTCGTAGTTTTACGAGCCTAACCATTCCAACGATGCGTGGTTTGCTCAACTCGTGTCTGTGGATGGGGAACGTTGCTCGAGCCACTGCTGGATCGTCATCAGACGAACCACACGTCTTTGACGTTTCAATCATTTACCGACAATACACGAGAATGCCCGAGCCGTACTAAGACAACGCGAATCTCTTGGTCCTACGACCTCTGATAATGTAATCTAGGAGCCGAATCCGTCTAAACACGCGCCGTTGGAACGGGCCTTAAGAGCTTGTCACTCACTAGGGCGTGTCATGTGACCTAAAAGGTCTTTCTGTTGTATACTTCTTATGAAATCAACTAGTGTAACTTCCACTATAATGCGAGTCGTGGAATGTTCCACACTGCAGTTAGGAACTGAGTGGCTACATGGGAAGTTAGATGGAATGTTCCACACTGCAGTTCTGAGTTGCACGGCTACATGGGTGGACCTCCTTGGGAAGTTGGATGGAATGTTCCACACTGCAGTTCTGAGATGCACGGCTATATTGGTGGACCTCCTTGGGAAGTTAGATGGAATGTTCCACACTGCAGTTCTGAGATGCACGGCTACATGGGTGGACCTCCTTGGGAAGTTAGATGGAATGTTCCACACTGCAGTTCTGAGATGCACGGCTACATGGGTGGACCTCCTTGGGAAGTTAGATGGAATGTTCCACACTGCAGTTCTGAGATGCACGGCTATATTGGTGGACCTCCTTGGGAAGTTGGATGGAATGTTCCACACTGCAGTTCTGAGCTGCACGGCTATAGTGGTGGACCTCCTTGGGAAGTTGGATGGAATGTTCCACACTGCAGTTCTGAGATGCACGGCTATATTGGTGGACCTCCTTGGGAAGTTGGATGGAATGTTCCACACTGCAGTTCTGAGCTGCACGGCTATAGTGGTGGACCTCCTTGGGAAGTTGGATGGAATGTTCCACACTGCAGTTTTGAGCTGCACGGCTACATGGTGGACCTCCTTGGGAAGTTGGATGGAATGTTCCACACTGCAGTTCTGAGCTGCACGGCTATATTGGTGGACCTCCTTGGGAAGTTGGATGGAATGTTCCACACTGCAGTTCTGAGCTGCACGGATACATGGGTGGACCTCCTTGGGAAGTTGGATGGAATGTTCCACACTGCAGTTCTGAGCTGCACGGCTATATTGGTGGACCTCCTTGGTAAGTTGGATGGAATGTTCCACACTGCAGTTCTGAGCTGCACGGCTACATGGGTGGACCTCCTTGGGAAGTTGGATGGAATGTTCCACACTGCAGTTCTGAGTTGCACGGCTACATGGTGGACCTTCTTGGGAAGTTAGATGGAATGTTCCACACTGCAGTTCTGAGATGCACGGCTATATTGGTGGACCTCCTTGGGAAGTTAGATGGAATGTTCCACACGGTGGTTCGAATCAGCATGATGCACCCTAGGTGGTGACAATTTGTCTCTTAGTCTACTAGCAGTCTTTCATTTGGACGAATGGAGTTACTAGCATAATTTCATAAATACCCGCTGGGATCGAAGATTCTCTTTTGCAACATTTTAGTCAGTCATATTATCATTTTATAACAATTTATAGTAATAAAAACAATCTTCGGTGAACGTGAGGGCTTAGTCTCAAGCCCGTTAGTTTGGTTCATTGATAATAGGGAAGTTAAAAGAGTTTAATTCCGATTGGGTGAAGTGGGGGCCCCTTAATGGCTTACCATTTTCTTTATCCACACAAAGGGTACATTTATTCAATTTATTTTAATCAAGGAATTTTTCTACCTGTCCATGTTATATTCATATATGATGATTACTCCAATGGGATGGGACGAAGAAGGAAGCATTTTAGAGGTTATCTACCCACATTTGCGTGGAAAGAGAATTAGAGACCATTTATAGAAAAAGAGCACTTTCAGTAGACTCAAATGGAGTTCAAACCCCAATATCCTTGTGATCAGCCAGTCTAACACGAGAGTGTGTATTAAGCCACAGAAGCAGGCTTAATCTAAACCATACCATTTCCACTACTGTAATTAAATGTTGAGATCCTGGATGGGTGGTAAGATAGAGTGAAAATTAAACTATAAAACTAGTATTTGGACACTTGTATGTTATTAAAGGGTCACGATGGTCTTAGAAATTGTTATTTGGATCAAACCTCGCAACAAGTTTGTACACCACTAATATTTCTTTGCCACAATGATTTATTCATTTTATAATTTAAAATGTACTGTATCATTTTCAAATTTTCAACATTTTTATTTTAATGTTTATGCTACACCACAATAATGAAACTGCCCATTTCATTAATTGGGTATATTTATTCTCAATCCATTAAAAGGTTTCTTCACTGGTCCATTTTAAGAACTGGGCAAGAATGGAATTAACCTTTGCCGATAAATGAACTGAAATTTATTGTACCATATACTACAAACTTTACTGAAATTAGTTTTAAGATATTATATTAAACTAACCAAACCTAATTTGACCAAATCTTCCACTATAAAACGATTAAAAGTTAAATTAAATCAAATAACAAATCTGCTATTCACTTGTCCATTTCCTTGATTGACTAACGATTGGAACTGCTCAGTTCCTGAAATATCCAGCCATGAATTGGGCAGCACAAGCGCTTCATAATTCATAAACTGAACTATTTTGGTCCAGTTTGTGAACTGGTCAGGAATGGAGGCCAGCAGAAGATAAACTTGCCAAATTCATAAACTTGCCAAATTCACTAATGCGGTGTAGCATGTATAGCTACCAATAGGGAAATCCTCATATCTCAACTTTGCTTATATTTTTTTAGCTTTTTTTTTTTTTACGAATGGTGGGTATGAAGAAGATGAGGGATGGTACCCCTCTCTTATTTCTTCGGACTGTGGGAAAGTGTGATTGTCGGAGGGGGGTAAGGGTTCGCACACGTTGTGGTGACGTAATGAACTGGATATTGCATTGTTACAGTATGCAAATCCCGTACACTCATTAATTAGCGCTGGCGTGAAATATAAACGTTAATTTGGTTCTCACTATGGAAATCAGATTAATAAAATAGAGCGTAAAAGTACGTTTCGGCCACGAAATTATTCATACAACTCACCATTACTACCAATTTATTCTGTGAAACAATTTTAACTTGCGTTTGGAGGTTTTGGAAAGGGACCTGATGGAAATTTTAACGCGTGCTACACGTGGCGTTTATAAATTATTATTACATTTATGTATTTTTGTTTTTCTGTTAAAATATACGGGATGAGTAAAAGTTATAATTAACTATAAGTTCACCTGCTTCGGTGACCGAATGGTCTAAGGCGCAACTCTAGCAATAGACTAGAATTCTAAAGATTGGGAGATCAGGTTTCAATCTAGGTCTGGTGCACTGAGTGTAGTATTTCCTAAAAGGTTTCCAACCTCCCTCCACGCCAATGCGGTTGCATTTCCTCTAAATTAAACCTGTATGATCCCTAATATTTGGGAGTGGAGGAGGATGCAAAATGCTGAGTGACATACCCAGGACTCATCGCAAGACATTCCTGGTATAATAGTTTCTTAGATTACGGTGGGCATGAAATGAGGTTTGAACAGGGGAAGGTCAAACATTGGTCAAGATAGGGATAGGGATAGGGTGTAATCAGGTGAACTGGATAGAACTAGTGATAGGGATAGGGTGTAATCAGGTGAACTGGATAGAACTAGTGATAGGCGGCACACATTTGTAAGTGTAGGAATGAATTTACGAGCACCTAGCGTCATAGAGTAGTTACGCAATCCCTTCCACATTAGTGTAATTAGTGCATGGGCATGTAAATCGATTAGATAGTAAGATGGGGTGCTAAATAACTATATAAAATCAGGCAAAGCCGTCTCTAATAAAGCTACATATTTGCTTGGCATTATATAGGCTTTATTTTGGCAAATATAAATATTACGTTATTTAAGAAATATTGAGATAACACACTTTCAGACAGAATATTGAGATAATACACTTTCAGACAGAATATTGAGATAATACACTTTCAGACAGAATATTGAGTTAATACTCTTGAAAAAGAAGGTTATGTCACCTTGTGTTCCCGCACAACGATTTGGTAAGTATATTTGGTTACCCATTTGGTTTTTTTTTAAGTTTTAGGATTACGTTATTTTATGGGTTTTCACTCCCTGCAGTCTTCCTATTAGTCATTAATTTCATTTTACAGTTGCCATGATTATGGTATAGTCTTACATAAACATGTCAGCAAAAAATTTAATCGGCTTTCTTTTAATCACAAATTACCTGCTAAAGGAGTAATGAGACTAAACAAGAATAAGACTTAGATTCTATACCTAAGATTATATTAAGACCTTACAATCACATTATTTTGTATAACTTTAAAGGATGCTATTCCTACGAGATTAATTGTATTTAAATATTCAACATCAGTGTTTGAATGTAAAATATGTGTTATCCTCAATTTTTTATTCTAGATATTTTAATTATATTTTAATATGTTGTGTATGTTATTTTTTATACTTGTCAACTTATGGTCTAGGAATTGTTGTTGATGATGTTATTGATACATTTTTAAACTTATAATGACATATTTGCTTATTTAAAGCACAGTTTAACAGGTTTCTGAATCTTAAATAATATCAATTTTAACTTTTTAATTATTTTCAACATTTTATTAATTCATCAGTGTATTATATTCTTTCACTTCATATTGCTAATCTTAAGTTTTTATCGAAGTCTTAACCATAAACATAATATAAATAATTATGGCAATATGTTAAGGCTTAGTAAGATTGAATTTAGAGTATTTGTACACTTATTTTAATATAATGAGAGTGGGAAACAATTTAGACTAAACCACTCTCAGTACACCCAACCGGAATTTTAACCCCATTAAATTAGTCATTGCCAGTCTAGTATCTTAAGGCGATTGGCCCTTTTCATTTGGTTTGGAAATGCAAAGCCATGGGAACAAATGGTTATCTTAAAGAATGGTTACTGTGTGTAGATTGTCGGTTGTTTTCACCTAGCAATTTTTAATTTTACATTTTGTATTTTTGTAAACCTTTTGTATCGGCATCTATAATATATTTTTCTTTCAAATTATCTGTATTGATTATTTTCCGTATAACCTGGTATGGATTTGCCTGTTGGGCACAAGCAAATAAATGAATAAATACACAGATAAATAATGAAGGTTACGCTACTAATATTAAAAATAATGTGTATTTGATAACTTCTTTGTATTCTTTATTAAAATCTTGAAAATTCTCAACCTACCATTTTAGAAACATTTGAATACTTTTGGTAATTTTGATCCACCATATTGAATAAGCCTTGCTTTCCGCTTTTTAATTTAGTATTGTTGAAAATGTATTCATAATCAGTGACTACTAAAACCCCTAGTTGGAGTTTATATGTCGATAAATATGGTTTTAGGGGTTTTGGTCACGTTTTTGGGTAAATTACCCTCGTTTTGGCAGCTCGAGATCGGATTTTACATTTTTATTGAATTTACGTTTTATTCAGTGAATTGTAAAGATTTAATGTTGAAATAAAAACCAGGAATGCTTTAATAATTCTAAGAAATATAATCTTACGGTGTCACAAAATTATTAATTTTATCTTTAAGTAGTATTTTTATATACGATATTTTATAAATCCTCTACAATTTAGGCTATTAGGCTTGGCCACGGAAATGGTCTGCCTGGATATGGATTAAAAAAAAGGTCTGTGGAATCATATGTCTAACTAGAATAGGAAATAATAAAAAATATGTATTATTATTAATTATTACTGCGTCTTACTACCCGTTCGGATTATACGCACTTACGCTAATGTGTAATGGTAGGGTGATTGTGAGATGAAATTGAGGACCTACAGTTTAACGTGTGATCCGAACCACGGTGGAGGCCTCGAATTCCACACATTCACGAGTCATGTATATTTAAAACGCACGTCAATAATTTCAAGGAGTAAAATGTATAGTTACTGCGTAAACCCGTCAAATGTTAGATAAACAAGAAGACCTTCACTATCTATTTTGCACATTGATATCTAAGTGTGATAGTGCTTAGACTTCTTAGGTGCGTCAAGTTTAGATGCAGCCCACTTCTAAAAATAGCTTCGAAAGTTGGAAAAACCATTAAATTACTAGTGCAAACAAAATGGAGTAAAATAAAAGATGACATTATTTTTTCGAGGGTAAGAGAGGAATATTGTTGAAATCACACATAGACCATTCTCCGTACGCCATTGTCATAAACGGCAAAACCTCACTACTCTAATATACTGACACAAATCTCCATACGCCAATGGTGAAACCTTGATGCCTGTCAATATAGTTAGATATTAATAGCTAAAATAAAACAACACTCAATAAATTAGTAAAATGTTATCATTTTCAACAACAAAACTATTGGTTTTGCAACCATAACATGCCCTTCCTATTAAATCTTAGGTTTATTATGTAAGTCATTTACTAAGGTCACAAAATATTTAATGAGTTAACCTAAAACATTAAAATAATATAAGAACTACAATATGATAGTGTTTATAAGATACAGATCACCGCTTGTTCTAATAAGGAGCCATATAAATCGCTTGTCTTAAACTATTCCACGTCTTGTCAATAGACGCCCGGCGTCCTTCTTGACAGCACTTTAAGGACGCTTAGCGTGTAGCCTGTTACCAAGACGGCATTCCATTTTTACGAGCGTCCAGCTTGACTTTAAAAGAACCCATCAGTGAATGACGTGACTAAAGCAGACATCGTCAAGAGTGGCGTCTTTAAGTGAAGTGATGGAATGACCGGTCCCACCTTCGCCTGCCATAGGTTGTTCCTTGCTTCCCGCCTGACAGGCCAGTACACACAGTCAGCAGAACATATAGACCTCTAGAGTAGAGACTAGGTATATCCTTAGATACACAGTTTATAGAACATATATACTCTCTGGAGAAGATACTAATGGTGTCCTGGTAGACACAGTTTATAGAACATATAAACTATCTGGAGTAGATACTAATGGTGTCCTGGTACACACAGTTTATAGAACATATAAACTATCTGGAGTAGATACTAATGGTGTCCTGGTACACACAGTTTATAGAACATATAGACCTCTGGAGTAGATATCAAATTAATGTCACGGACGTGTCATATTATTCTGGTAAGCTAAGAAAGAACTTGATTGTTATTCGAGACGATTTGTGGCATGGACGTGCTTGATTTTTCAATTTTGTTCACATTTATATTAATATTAACTATGTCATTTATAATAACGACTTTTATAGACCAAACCTGTTGAGGACGGGGAGATCGAAATTCGAATCTCGGTCGGGTGAGCTGGAGGTGGTTTTTACTAAATGGTTTTCCACTCTCCCTCCACGAAAATGCGGGTTCATTTATTCTAATTCAACTTTCCTAATTCTTAATCCATTAGCGTAACTAGTACTTAGAGCGTATAACCCGAACGGGTAGTAAGACGCGGTGCTAAATAATAATAAAATAATAATATAGACCAAACCTATTTAATATTCATCTTTATAATAGAAAATGTATTTCAAGCAGAACTTAAAAATTATTTTAAATATGTAACTGCAGCCTTTAATAATTATTAATAAGCCTACTAAATTAGTAGTATTTTGTTAAACATTTGTAAAATCTTTAGACAGATTCCTATTTGTGAAAACATCCTTTTTATAAGTTTAATAATAAAAACTTGACTTGAACGAACATTGAATTCACCAAACACGTTCTTGTTTATTTCATTAGTTACATATATAAATGGAATGCCAGGTCGCCACCGTGGTTCGGATTCCACGTTAAACTGTAGGTCCTTCATTTCATCTCACAATCACCCTACCATTACACATTAGCGTAAGTGCGTATAACCCGAACGGGTAGTAAGACGCGGTGCTAATAATAATAATAATACATATATAAAATTGACTAAAAAATTTAAAACTTTTGATGTTTTCCAAAACATGTTAGGTTTTTGAAACAAACACAAGATTGGTCGTAGCTTAGGCCAATTGTTTCTCAATTATATTGAAAGGTCATATAAGGCTAATATTCTGTGAACAGTAAACCTACCTCTCTTTATCCATGTTATTATCGTTACTACAGTCTTACTAGTAGTTCTGTGGACAGTAGACCTCACTTCCTACATGTTATTATTGTTACTACAGTCTTACTAGTAGTTCAGTGAACAGTAGACCTCACTCCATGTCATTATCGTTACTACAGTCTTACTAGTAGTTCTGTGAAGAGTAGACATCGCTCCATCCATGTTATTATTGATACTACAGTCCTACTAGTAGTTATGTGAACAGTAGACCTCTCTCCCTTCATGTTATTATTGTTACTACAGTCTTACTAGTAGTTCAGTGAACAGTAGACCTCACTCCCTCCATGTTATTATTGATACTACCGTCCTACTAGTAGTTATGTGAACATTAGACCTCTCTCCCTCCATGTTATTATTGTTACTACAGTCTTACTAGTAGGTCTGTGAACAGTAGACCTCTCTCCATGTTATTATCGTTACTACAGTCTTACTAGTAGTTCTGTGAACAATAGCACTCTCTCTATCCATGTTATTATAGTTACTACAGTCTTATTAGTAGTTATTAGTAGTAGTAGTGTGAACAGTAGACCTCTCTCCCTTCATCTTATTATCGTTACTACAGTCTTACTAGTAGTTCTGTGTACAGTATACCTCCCTCCATGTTATTATCGTTACTACAGTCTTTAAAGTAGATCTGTGAACAGTAGACCTCACTCCCTCCATGTTATTATCGTTACTACAGTCTTACAAGTAGTTCTGTGAACAATAGCACTCTCTCTATCCATGTTATTATAGTTACTACAGTCTTATTAGTAGTTATTAGTAGTAGTAGTGTGAACAGTAGACCTCTTCTCCTCTCATTTATTATCGTTACTACAGTCTTACTAGTAGTTCTGTGTACAGTATACCTCCCTCCATGTTATTATCGTTACTACAGTCTTTAAAGTAGATCTGTGAACAGTAGACCTCACTCCCTCCATGTTATTATCGTTACTACAGTCTTACAAGTAGTTCTGTGAACAATAGACCTCTCTCTATCCATGTTTTTATTGTTACTACAGTCTTACTAGCTGTTCTGTGAACAGTAGACTCACTCCATCTATGTTATTATTGTAGTTAAATAGTACTAGAATTACTATATATATTTTTCCAATTGAAATATTTTACATATTTTCGCTTTGGTTTCTCAGATTTATTTTTATTTGTAACCAAATTAGAAATAAATCAAATTTATGTTAATCTAAATAGCATATTTAATAATCGTGGACTAGGACGATATCCATGCAACATAGGGTATAATTTTTTTTAAACAGGCCTTGGTATTAATGGCTTATTAGAAATATACATTAAAACTATTTATGATCTTCTAAACGGAATAGCTTTGAGTGGGCACCACAATTAAATGTATTGATTGAAAACTTATATACTCTCTGTTTACCTTGAAAATAGCAAACCTATTACACATGGATCTTAAAGGGTTCAATTTATATTATACTGTCATAGTATAGTGTCTACAGGTCATACTGCTACCTTTCACTATAAATGTAGTGTACATTAATGTTACGAGTAATTTTAAAATTACATCTTTGTAAAACTTCGTTCTATTTGTTCAACGTATTTGGTTTCTGCAATGGAACCAATTAACCGATAGAGATAATTTAGAATATCACTCCTGAAAACTTATTATCAAATTAGAAAAAAACTGTACTTACTTTCATGGCCTGAGTTCAAAGAAATTTAATGCCCATTTTTATTATAATTGGTCAAGACATTTGATAGTTATGTCAGAAAATAATGGACATATAGATAAATGGGTAGACAGACAGAAGAATTTCCCAATAGTCACGTTTGGACAGAAATTAGCTTCTCGGTCAGTAACTAAAATATATTTACTTCTTAAAGGATGATTGGAGTGCTAATGTCCGCATGTATTAAGCTAGGTCAATTTATTTATTAAGTGCATAATTGCCTGTGTGGAGTCACAGAAAACTTTGCCAATATGTAAATATTTTAAATAGTCAAAATAAATTATGCAAGGTGCTTCGTAAACTGTGTGTTCCTCCCTAGTTGTAAACAAGTGATATAATAAATATTAACAATATTTTATACAAACATATGTTTAATTTTATTTTGTTTTCGAGCTATAATTATGTTAGAACTTCAGTAATGTGGAGTTGCTTTTCATTAAAATAATTTCTTTAAATGGCTACCTTCGGCTTGAATTCATGCGTTCATTCGTATCGTAGAATGCTCCGTTCTTTCAAAAATACCAAGTGTTTGTAATAATCAAAAATAACCCGTACAACATTCCTAGCCAACAGGTGAGAAAGGTAGAGTACCTAGGTTATAAAAACGGTTTAATTGCACCACTTGTCTTTAACTCGGAAATAAGGTCGAATGGGACACAAGTTTGTATGAACTTTTTTGATGGTTTCTACTTTCTAATATCAAGAGATAGTGATAGTGATTGTGATAGTGAAAAAATCAGTCTCGTGATTATAACTGATCTTTACGATTTTTGTGAATATGAAGGGAAAAAAGTGGTTTTTTGAAATGCTATCTGTCTCAGTATTTTTCTATTTGTCGGTCTGTCCCTGGCCACGGGTCCATAACAGTTTAATGAATTTATTTCAAACTCAATATTTGTTTTTATAGGGTATTAACATAAAACCTTTTTCTTTACCAAATCTTTCAGTTATGGGTAATTTACTAATGAGTAAATTTTGTGGATTCATAATTTCCCAAGAATGGCTCTAACGATTTTGTTAAAAATGCAAATAAATATTTGATTTACATTTAAAAAATAGCAAATAGCACTGTAAAATTTGTTTTTTAGGTGAACATTCTTTTAAGGGTCGTTTGCCGATGGGAAATCGTTGAATTATTCAATTGTTTCAAAATAGCTCAAACAATTATTTTCAAAAAGTTTATTTGGAGATTGTGGCAAATAAGAGTGTGTTTTTGGGATTGTATTTTACTTAAGGGTAGTTTACTTATCACTGATTTTTTTAAATTTGAAATATTTTACAAATAGCTTTAAGGATTTGGTTCAAAATTGGTATCTTGGGAGTGTTTGTCATGATAAATAACCCTATATATTTGGTTTTTGGTAAAAACTAGAAAAAAGGTCGTTTGTAGTGAGTGATTTTAAAGAATTTGAATCATTTTGAAAAGGCAATAAAAATATTACTAAAAATGTACAGGCTCACCTGGGAGTGTTTGGCATGAATATGACAAAAAAATCTGTATAGTTGTGTTTTGCAGAAAAAAATCAGGTTTGAATAGTTTACTGATAATTTTTTTAAATTTGAATGTTTGAAAAAATGGCCTTAGTAATTTTGTTCAAAATTAGTAACCGGGTCTATTTTAATTATCAATAATTATGTATCTTTATTTATCTAAAATAAATCAATGTAAGGGTTGTTTACGTAAGACAAAAATAAAAAAAATATGATTTTTTTTTAAAAGTTACTTTGAAAATTGAATTCAAACTGGAAATCTGGGAATAGTTTTTAAATGTAAATAAAAATACATACGTTTGTAATTTTATAAATAAATAATTTTAGAGTAATATACAAATTATTTATTTTTGAAAAATTAAATTTTGCTAAATATATTTGAATAATTTAGTTTAAAATGTATAAATAAAGATAGATGATTGTGATTGACGAGCTGTTGTATTTGTTTTTATGAGGAACATATACCTAAGGGTAGTTTAGTATAAATCTTTTTTTTAATATAATCTTCCTACATGCTACGGCACACCTTGTTTTGTTTTTAACAACTTCTTTTACTACCTGTTCTAGCAAAATGTATATATGATAATAATTTAATTGTGTATGTCTAGAGAAGAAATAATTTTAGGTGTAATATAACCTCATTCGCGTTAAAAGAGAGTGTAAAACCACTTAGGAGAATCCACACAACCAATATTCAAACCGCGATCTCCCCATAATCAGTCGGCCACTCTAACAGTGGAGTGCTACCTGGCTCACTTGGCCACAGAATTGGGCCCTTCCTTGTTTATTAAAAAGCTCTTCCTCTGGAAAGCCTATGGACATTGGAAAATCTAAACTAAATTCAACTAAAATAAATTGTAACTTATAGTATAAAACATATTTGGTATTTTTGGAAGTTAAACATTATTGTGAGAATATTTCTGAATTAGATAGATAATATTGATCAAAAATAGAACATTGCACTAACACTTCAGTTAATGTCCACATCCGGGTGAAAGCCAGTATTTTTTGAAACAACGCTGGTCTCCAGTATTTTTGAAACACTGTTGGTGTCCAGTATTTTTTGAAACACTGTTGGTGTCCAGTATTTTTTGAAACACTTCTGGTCCCCAGTATTTTTTGAAACACTGCTGGTCTCCAGTATTTTTGAAACACTTCTGGTCTCCAGTATTTTTGGAAACACTGCTGGTCTCCAGTATTTTTGAAACACTGATGGTCTCCAGTATTTTTGAAACACTGTTGGTGTCCAGTATTTTTTGAAACACTGCTGGTCTCCAGTATTTTTTGAAACACTGCTGGTGTGCAGTATTTTTAGCTTTCCTCACGGCATCACATTCACATTAATAATGCATGTTCCTCTTACACGATGAAGTATCCCTGTACGTATTCCGTTTCAAGCGGAGCGCCTGGAATAGTTGTTTAAAAGGTATGTGTGTCGTTCAGTACTAAAACATGGCTTTCAAAAAATGGAGGACAGACACAAAATTGAACATTTTCATTTTATTACTTCATTTGATCTCGCCGAGGAAATAACTCATCACTCTGGTAATATTGTAAAATGGGCTCCTGGATGGAAAAAGTATAGTTTTGTTTATTAAGAGTTTGAATATTTCTGGTTGTTAATCTTGATGGGAAGACCTAGATGTAGATGGGAAGATAACTCTAGAGTGGACTTGAAATATATAGGGTATAATGAGGTTGACTGGATAGTCCTATTCCCAGATAGTGATATGGTGTAATTTGATGTACTGGGTAGGGTTAGGTTGTAATTAGGTGGACATGAAAGATATAGTTGAAGATAGAGGTAGGGTGTAATTAAGTGGACTGGATAGAACTAGCTCAAGATAGGGATAGGGTGTAATTAAGTTGACTGGATAGAACTAGCTCAAGATAGGGATAGGGTGTAATTAAGTGGACTGGATAGAACTAGCTCAAGATAGGGATAGGGTATAATGAGGTGGACTGGATGGAACTAGCTCAAGATAGGGATAGGGTGTAATTAAGTGGACTGGATAGAACTAGCTCAAGATAGGGATAGGTTGTAATTAAGTGGACTGGATAGAACTAGCTCAAGATAGGGATAGGGTGTAATGAGGTGGACTGGATAGAACTTGCTCAAGATAGGGATAAGGTGTAATTAAGTTGACTGGATAGAACTAGCTCAAGATAGGGATAAGGTATAATTAATTTGACTGGATAGAACTAGCTCAAGATAGGGTTAAGGTGTAATAAAGTAGACTGGATAGAACTAGCTCAAGATAGGGATAGGGTGTAATTAAGTTGACTGGATAGAACTAGCTCAAGATAGGGATAGGGTGTAATTAAGTGGACTGGATAGAACTATCTCAAGATAGGGATAGAGTGTAATAAAGTGGACTGTATAGAACTACCTCAAGATAGGGATAGGGTGTAATTAAGTGGACTGGATAGAACTAGCTCAAGATAGGGATAAGGTGTAATTAAGTGAACTGGATAGAACTAGCTCAAGATAGGGATAGGGTGTATTTAAGTGGACTGTATAGAGCTAGTCCAAAATAAATACGATATATATATATATATTATTTCAAGTGCGACCATCAACTGTCGGACTTATAATGTCATTTATTACTGGTTAGTTACCGATATAATGTCATAATTGTTCTGTCGATCTCACGGCAAAATATCGGTTGATAGCCTATTAAAAGTTAATCTTTTAGTAAACTATTAATTATAACAAGAACGTTCAAATATTATTATTATTATTATTATTATTATTATTATTAGCACCGCGTCTTACTACCCATTCGGGTTATACGCACTTACGCTAATGTGTAATGGTAGGGTGATTGTGAGATGAAATGAAGGACCTACAGTTAACGTGGAATCTGAACCACGGTGGAGGCCTGGCATTCCCCACATTCACAAGATGTCTTGTCAGAGGTGAAGGAAGGGTTTGGTAATCAGATAAATCTTTGCCGGGACCGAGGATTGAACCCCGGCCGCCAGCATAGAAGTCCGACACCTTACCTCTAGACCACCAGGTCACCTACGTTCAAATAGAAAATGAGTGTGACCAAAATACAATTTATCTTTTATATAGTTTAGTTTTTACTTTCTCGCTATATTACAGTTAGAGAAAGTTTTGAGATCGTCAAAAAAATCGGCTTAGAAATTTTGAAGAATCTAAACGTTTCACGACCTCCCGAATTCGAAAAATAGATTTTTGAATTGCCTTCTGCCTGTCTGTACCTCCAACTAGAGCCTAAACTTTTTTTTACCGATTGAGCTAAAACGTTTTATCTAGGGTTTTCATAGGGTTTCGCCGAGGGGTTTTTGGAATTGGATATCTAACCTTAAAATAAAGGATAGTTTAACGAACGGCAAAAAGAGAGAAAATCGATTTTCTCAAAATATGCTTTAACGATTATATTAAATTTCATTTCTAAACATTTATAAATATTCCAAATAAAATGGTTTCTTTAAATATTTCGGTAAAATGACTTTAAGGGCTCCAGTCTGATGCGTAAATTATCCTTTTTTATATAATATTTCCTAAAGTAGCTGAGATATGAAATTACTTATCGTTAAAAATATGTAGGTCTGTTTATAATACAAATAGTCTATAAGAAGCATATTTTTATAAAACCAATAACTTTCAAGCTATACGTAAATATATATATTTTTTTAACTTTTCCAACACAAAAGGTAAAAAAATTGTGACCGAAAAAGAAAATCTAACCTGAAATGTTTATGGATGTCGACGTCTCAAGAACCCCAATTCCTAAAAAGTGGTCTTTGCAATGACGTCTTTCTGTGTGTCTGTTTAAAACTTAAAATAAAAATTGTTTAAGAAAGGATGAATAGAGAAAAAATCGATTTTTTTCAAAATCGACTCACACGGTTTTGATTAAAATTCGTATCGATGTGTTGATTGCGATTATAAATAAACTGGCTATTTTCATTTTACTATGAACACGAATTTTATGGTACTTTACAGAAGCAGAAACTTCCGTATCTCCGCAACTATTTGAGATACGCACTAAATAACTTTACATTGCAAAATGGTAGTATCAATTAAAAATAAATAATTTTATATGAACTATATTTATATAAATCCACAGTTTATGAGATATTGGCAAATATATTAATAAACTTTTGTGAGCTTTATTTGAAAAGAGATACTACTTAATTTTTAACGCAATAATTCACCAATGCCATAGAGTAATTAAATAAAAGTAAGTTTATAAAAGGTGATGTTGTTTTTCCTTTAACCTCTTAGGAGAAATGTTTGTACAGCAATGATCTATTTCCATTTTAGACTCAATAGTCAATATTTACATTTTTTATTGGTCAAAATGTATAAATGAGGAATTTAATAGCAATTCGATGGCATGAATATTTGCAACTCAACTAATAAAATGTCGAAAATTTTAACTGAAAGTTGAAATTTTAATAAGAAGCGTTGACCCTTGTGGACCCAACATTGATCTTTTATATCGGTCTAAACATACAAATGAGGAAATTAACTCTTTAAAAACAAAATTATAAAATTTTAAACCAGGATTATAAAAAGAAGTGTTACATAAGTATAGTGCAATTCATGCTTTTTTTATAGTGTATATTATTTTGTTTCACAATATATTACGAGTTTTGAGTAAATATTTCAATTTTCAAACAATAGAGTGAGAAAGTCCGTGTGGAGTTCCGTACCATTTTTTTATTTTATAAAAAAAATATTAAATTGTGTAGATAGAAATAGTATATTTGATTATTTTAACTATTTTTTATATAAAAGTGAAGATATAGGTTATTGAGTTAAGGTTAAGTTAAAAATATATATAAGGTGCATTGAAAAAAGAGCATAATCATACAGGAGAAACTATGAAGGATCGTTGGACCTTTGATAAGTTTATCCGTCAATCGGTGCCCAACAGGTTTGCCGATAACTTCCTTAAGAGTATGTAGGTAAGTAAATTTGTATAGAGCAACAATGCTACATGGGACACGCAGACTAGGTAAAGTTCGCATAGGATTACAGATGTTGCTAGGTGTGATAAGATTGGTTCTTTGAATGGCTATCCAATATCCTTCCACGCAAAAGTTATTACATTTCCTTTAACTTCCATCCTATTTATTTTAGATCATCATTGCTAGCACAGCCACTGGTATCTCAGAGTTATACAGAGTTATAAATCTGCTGTTAGTGCTGGGTGTCTATCCTGCTATCGACCTCTGCACCTAATATATATTAATAATTATTTTACACTGTTCTAACAACATTTATTTTACCCTTATGGCATAAGATTAGTACTTTTATGTGTTTTAATATTTCATGGGAATAATTTTTTAGATTGAAAATTATTAATATACTTTTATAAACAATTTATTTTAAAGCACATAATATTTAATTTACTGACCCATATGGCAAAAAATTAAAATAAATAGCAGCTCTAAATTTAACTCTCCTATACAGGGTGGGTATAAATTAACTCCCAAATTTAAATTGCTAATAAATGTACCTACTATCTATTGATAAATTTTGTTAAACAAGTTTCCTTATGGAGCTTACTATGTGAGAGTTTCCGGCTGTATTAATTTTCCCATAGGCACCAACATTTTCCACAAATCTCTGTAAGCGTCAGAGAATAGGATGGTGTGTTGATCAGATCCCGCCACATACGCTCATCCAATTGATCCAGAGCTTGAAGTTTGGTGAGATAAACTTCCTCCTTCACTCATTCCCACAAGAAGAACTCTGAGTGCATTGTGTGAGTTCTTCGTGCATTCCATTCCTGTTTACCGCGTTGACCCAGTCAATGTCCTGGAAAGTGGTTGTTTAGCTAACCATGGACATTGATTACCAAACGTTCCAGGGTATCCACCATCTTGTAGATGAGGTCATTGAGGTTGTCCCAAGTTGACACAATAGACCAAAACTTGTTTTTAAGCATGTTTAGTTACCGCTCTGCATTCATTGTGTTCCGAATAAGTGATGGATCCCCAACCTGTGTCACTGTCATGCTCCACCTAACCACGATATTGGCCAGTTATGCATCTTTTCAGCAAATACTTTAGGATCATTTCATGCCCTGTCATGACACTTATGGTGGTTAAAAACCCGCCTCTCCACCGCCACAAGATATATCTCTTTATGCCTGCAAATTATGCCAAACAACTGGGCCAGGATATGGTATACCAACCAAACATGATCTTACCGTGGTCCAACACGTGATCATTGATCACAGTCTTCTGCGGATAGTTGCTGGCAGTATTACGTCCTCCAAGCACAACAACTTAATTCTTTCTTAGGACTTGAGAAGTGTCAGGATTGTGTGACTGGGTATACAACTTTAACGAGCAGCCTGAACTGTCGATTTGTTTGGAAATCTGCCGAAGAAATTCTGCGTCACTCGAAGGTTGCTCTCCAGCTTGGATGTTGATGGACGACCACGTATGCTGCTATCTGACAATTATCCCGTAATCATCAGCTTTGTATGATAGTTATTGATGGTTTTAGGATCCAACACAGCCTGAAGTCCAAATGCTCCACTACCATCACTGAATTGTTTCACTGATTGCCAGACTTTATAGTGGGAGGCCAGCTGAGCTCACTTACGCAATAACAAGCGTTGTTGTACCACGTTCTCCTGCTGAAAGCTGCTCAGTTCTCATCCTGCAAGGAACAAAATACATTATGTTTCATCAAAATCTATCAATAAATAGTCAATTAATTAGCCTTTTAAATTGGGGAGTTAATTTATAACTACCCCTTATATATAAATATGTTATATATACATATATTATATATATACATATATATACAAATATATACATATATATACATACATATATACACATATATACATATACATACATATATACACATATATACATATATATAACTATATATTTACATACATAACTATATATATCGCTAAAACATAATATATACATATATATTATAGTAAGCTTGTGTCTTCTTTTTTATTCCCTTCTCCTTATTTTATATAATAGTTTTCTCCTACGATAACGACATATTTCAGTTTTTTTCACCATCTCTAAGTCTTATTTGTATTAAAGATGATTGATTTTACTACATACTTTTGGAACGTTTGTGATCATCTCAATATATAACATTTTTACAAACTTTCCAATAGTATGAAGTAAACTCAATCATCTTTAATATAAATAAGACTTGAAGATGGTGAAAAATCACCGAAACATGTCGTCATCATAGAAGAAGAGTAGTATATAAAATAAGAAGAAGGAAATAAAAATGAAGATACAACCTTACTATAAATTATTACTACTCCTTACCAAATAAACATGATTATTATTAGAAATAATATGTACATCATGCTATTATTTTCTAAGCTGTAATCTTAGTAATGTAATTACCTAAACGTTCTAATTTAGAATTTTGATGTGGAAACATTGAAAGATTAGTAACAATAATAACTCACAGAAACTTTAAATGTTGTGTATTTTTTTTATTGCAGGTTTACCTTATAAAATTTTCATTATTTGATGCATTTTTATGTAACGTATTTTGTTCATTGTTGTATTATAATATGTATTTTTTCCAATTCTTGTAAAGATTTTGGTACCATTTTTTTAGTATCATTAGGAAAAAAAACTAATCCTAGCATTGTTCCTAAAGTGTTCACAAGCACACTTAGTGGTATCGCCTTTTAAAGGTTATCGAACCATGGCCAAAGCTAGAATATGAAAAGGTAAAAACACATTTTTTAAAAAGTGAAATACTTAGGAGTGGCACCCACTCTAGCTATTACACACACACATACACCAATTTTACAATATATTATAGTACATTTTATTTATGAGGTTTTAAGAGTCATCGTCCTTTAACGATTTTTATATTTATTGCGGAACGTAGTACCTAAATAATTATAATAAAATATTCCTTTTATTCAATTTAAACATTATTTTTGAGTAGTTGTTCCAACATTTTCCTTGCTAAAGTATTAGTAATTCTGGATTCTCCTTTCCGTCACTAATGTTGTGTTAGTTATAACTTGATTGTTATGTAACGTTGGAATCAAGAAACTGTTCCTTTCTCTCCTTTTCATCTTAGTACGTACACTCAGTTAAGGTAGACTATAGAAACTTCTAGAATAATATTAACCTAGCTATATTTCCCCATCTATACGCTCAATGTTTTCATTATTTATTATTTCAATACTAAACTAAGTAAAAGTCAACTATGTGCGTGTAAATGACAAACTAGCATGGGGACTATGAGAAAAAAGCTAGATCTACTGTGAACTTCTGCGTTGTTTGAGAGTAAAATAGACAATAGTTTTCAACGTTGTGTAAGTATAGACGTATGAGCAGAAATGATACCGTCCTTTAGGATTCTCATAGTGTCAATGTAGCTCTGCTTTTTCTTGTCTTTAAGTAAGCAAAATACCAGAGGTACGTATAAACTCTTTGAAATACCCATGTAAAGTAAGAAGCTGAAAAAATCTTTCGGTGCGTATTCAAAGGTTCCATTCATTAATACACTTTCACTCTGACACAAATACTCAAGATTTGAGTCATAATAAAATATCACAACACCTTATCTTTTTCGTTATTTAACGATGAGTTTTCGTCTAAAGTAGTATTTGGTTCAATTTAATCTAAGGAAAATCGAATTTCGTCGGAAGATTTAGGAAAATTTGGCAGTTAATGTCATTCCTGAAACATTTCATGTCCTTGAGGGTCCAGTTTTTTATAGTTTTACTCTGTATGTACCTCTATGTGGATCAACTTTGAAAGCCTTACTTCAATGGCTTCAGCTTTCCTCTTAACTGCGTTGCTAATGAATTTTCTGTTCAACTCTTGTTTTAGTAGTAGTTCGTGGTTCAATCCACGGGGAAATATTTCCGCCCTCAAGTGAGAATATTTTGGCCTTACAGTAATTTTTAGTGCATCTCCACCTCTCTTCCCTCATCAAATTTAATTGATTCACCTGTCAATACTTATAATTATTATAGACAATCAGAGCTTTCCCCCTTTCACTATAAATCCTTTCCATATCGACAATGATCACTATTTTTTGTATATATATTAAGTGTTTACAGGCCTGGTATCTCCCAAAGTTAAAATCCGAGCAGTTTTTCCACAAAATTTTTATTTCAATTATACAATTACAATAGGAATTTCCTTTTAAACATTACAACACAGATTTTGGCTCTTAATTTAATTGAAATTCAACTACCCTGGTTCCAGTTAGTCCACCTTAGGTGTATTACGCACCCGGTACCCTCCCTCGCTAAGCCCTCCACAGTGCCCGAATTCCACTCCCGAGTCCACTAAGCGCCCAGCAGAGGTGGGCATCCCCATATCCACCACCTGGGGAGGCGACCTATCGGATTGGTGCCCCACCTACTTTCTAGCCACCTCACTTCCGTTTTCACTCTTCCTTCCACCTTTGGCAATTTAATTTCCTAATCTACCCATACCTAGTTCCCCCCATCCCTAATTTAGCTATTTTATCTACTAAACTTAACTAAGCTAACTTAACTATTTATTACCATTTCTGCTGGGGAACTCAATCACCCCGATGGTACCAGAGGGCTGCAGGGCAGCCACCTTTCTCCATCTTGACACTGAGGGTCCATCAACCACAATCCACTTGTCTTGTTTCCAATCTGGTGGGTCATACGGTGCAGGGAACCCCTCAGAGTTCATATTTACTCCACTAACTTTTGTTCTTGCAACTGGCAAACTTTCCTTAATATCACAAGGCATTCCCCGTGTTCTTCCAGACCCTCAGCCATACTGGAATCCAGTTCCCACGGATCATGCTTGCTCCTCCCAGCACCTAAATTTTTAACCCAGCAAGAATTATTTCAGCTTATATCCCTTTAACAATACTTTTTCCTCTACTCACTCCCCGCTAAGACAGCACTAGTGTCGGTGTCACTCTCTCCCCCGTGTCGCTCTCATCTTCGTCACTGTCAAATTCCGTTCTTATTCGTCCCTGTGCCTCTTTAATTCTATCTATGTAGGTGGTCTTTGCTCTATATGACGTTTCCAGTGCAATCTGGTCTAAGAATCTCCAATAGATCGGGTCTCTCAGTACTTTGCCTACTAATCTTTCCTGGATCTCTTTCTCTGGTAGTTCCTTCTTGCTTCTAACATAAGGATGCACTCGAGTACTACATGTCCAGGGGTTCCCTCCTCACCACATTCACAACTACTTGACTCTATTAGTCTCAGCTTCCTTAGAGATGTCGGGTCCTTTCCCCGTGGTGAGGTGGACCAGACCCCGAAATGGCTGGAGAGGTTTATTCTCTAGTCTTTCAACCACATTAGGGAACAATTGATAAGTCCTCCTACCTGTCCCACTGCTCTCCCAGCGTCTCTGCTACTCATACAACCGGTCTATTTCCATCTCTCCAGATGTTTTCACATCGGGTGTGGTAAGGAGTCTCACCTTCTCCATGTTTCTCTTTTTGCATCCAGTACACCCCACCTTTCTTCCTTATAAGAAGGTCCAACGGCCATACACCAAGGGCCACACTCAGTGCATCCGTTGCTACAGTCCGGTATGCTCCCGTCAGCCTTAGTAATATGTTCCTCTGCAGACCTTGAATCACCTTAGCCAGAACGACGTCTTTGAGCTCAGATGCACGCCCCATAGCTCACAATGTAGAGAAGGATCGTCTGATGGTATGTCCTTATTATCCGCATAGGCAGATAAAACCACCTCTGTCCTATGCTTATAATTTTACAGAGTTTTCCCCATCACTCCCTCCATGTGCGCCGTGAAGTTTCTGTTATCATCAGGGGTCACTCACAGGTATCTTAGCATAAGGCTTCTTCTTATAGATTTTTTGAAGTTATACTTCTTTAGGCGCGTTATGAAAAATGATGAGAGTGAAATTTTAAGATGCGCGCGCATCACTGTAACACAAAAGTAACAGGTTGAAGCTAAACCGCTCATTAAGTCTCGAAAAAAAAAAGCTACCAACAAAATAGAAATAGAACCTCTGTTAGTCGCGCATGTTGGTACGCTCATAGAGAAATGTATACTATGTTATTCCTTTCTCTATGGTACGCTCGTCGCCTCTGATCACTGTTTTCATATACATAATATTTATCCACATGTTTCTAGTTTCTACATTCACAACACGTGTTTTAGTTTCATACAAGTGCCAATTATATATGTGCTAGTAAATTATATTCAGTAGTGATTTAAATTGAATATTTTGACTAATATTATTTATTATTCGTAAATATTAGTGAAAAAAATTGTGCTTATAGACTTTTACAAGTGCTCCAATACAATTGAGGTTAACTATCCGTATGTATTATTTATTGATATAAACTATATTAATATTATTTAATATAATTAATACTAAATATTTTTAAATTATTATTGTTAAATATTTATTATTGGTTATTTAATATTTACAAAATAAAGAAATAAATTTAATAAAACATTTAAAAAAAAATTGTGATAAAAATTTAAATCGAACATCAAATTAAAAATATTAATTTTTAATATTTATTAATAAATTGAATAAATAATAAATATTTATAAAAATAAATGAACAAATTTAATGAAAACTTTTTGTTAAAAATGAAAAGGGAATATTAAATTAAGAAAATAATAAATATTTAAAAAATGAATAAACTTAAATTCAATTTTTGAATTCATTATTAAATTTATTCATTTACTTTTAAAATATTAAATAATCAATAATAAATATTTAAAATTAAGAACCTTATAATATTTAGTACAAATTTTGTCGTATATATTTATTATTTTCTAAATTTTAATTTAATAATTATATTTATTTATTATTAAATTATTAATTTTCAATTTTAAATATTTATTATTAATTTCTAATATCTAATTCTCTACAATAAATCTTGAATATTTTTATTTATATTATTTACTATTCGTAAATATTAGTGAAAAAAATTGTGCTTATAGACTTTTACAAGTGCTCCAATACAATTGAGGTTAACTATCCGTATGTATTATTTATTGATATACATTATATTATTATTATTTAACATAATTAATACTAAATATTTTTAAATTATTATTGTTAAATAATTATTATTGTTTATTTAATATTTACAAAATAAAGAAATAAAATTAATAAATATTTTAAAAAAAATTTTTGATAAGAATTTAAATCGAACATCAAATTAAAATATTAATTTTTAATATTTATTATTAAATTGAATAAATAATAAATATTTATAAAAATAAATGAACAAATTTAATGAATACTTTTTGATAAAAATGAAAAGGGAATATTAAATTAAGAAAATAATAAATATTAAAAAATGAATAAACTTAAATTCAATTTTTGAATTTATTAATAAAATTTATTCATTTACTTTTAAAACATTAAATAATCAATAATAAATATTTAAAATTAAGAATCTTATAATATTTAGTACAAATTATGTCATATATATTTATTATTTTCTAAATTTTACTTTTAATAATTATATATATATTATTAAATTATTAATTCTCAATTTTAAATATTTATTATTAATTTCTAATATCTAATTCTCTACAATAAACCTTATTTAATGATACCAATGAAGTATAACTTCTTACGCGCGTACATAAGTACACACACCCATTTTTACCTACCTTTATGGTTGGATACCTAGACAATCTACCCTTGAACAGAATGTAGGTCATCTTCACCGTTGACATTTTTAACTTGACACTTTTACATCAGGTGTCAATTCCTTCAAGTAACTGGTGTTTTTTTCCTCTAAGTTCCTTCTAGAGTACCCTTCTATTACTATTAAAAGGTCGTATGCGAGGCCGACCTCACCCTGCGTCTCCGGAATCCTCTCCAAAAAGTACAACACTGGTTCCAGGCTGACACCCCAAAAGATCGGGCCATATACCGAACCTTGGGGACATCCCTTCGTCAGTATCTTCTGAACCCTATTTCTTGGAAATCTCAGGGTGGAGTATCTGTTACGACAGTAATACTTAAAACTCCTGTATTAAAACTCCTGTACAGCTGTCCCGGCCACTGAATCTCCCTTAATCTGTCAAACATTGCCGGTCACCAGAGGTCGTCAAAAGTGCCTGAGATGTCGACAATATTATATAATTATATAACGTATTTACCGGTTGCCGAGTCAATCAGTTCTATTAGTCTGCAGATTGCGTCCTCTGTCGACCTGCCTCTTCAGAAGCCATACTGCTGCTGATGCATGCCCATGACTGTCCTGTGTCTCAGTAATCTTTCACACAATATCTTCTCCTGCAACTTCCCTGCTGTATGATCCATAATATCACAGTCCACACTAAACCCGAACCAAAATAAAACAATTACACATCTGGACAGTTACCGTTGCCAAGATATTTTTTAATACTGGCCAGACTTATGTCAGAAAGGCTAATACAGATCTTGTTGGGGGCTTTTAGGGCGTTTTTACATTCCTTTACCTAAGGAAGGGAAGACAAGATGTGGCGAGAGCTTGTTTGCGTTGGTGTTTGTTTATTTCAACTCCCCTCCTATACCTGAATTAGAATTGTAGACTTGGCGCAATTTGGGTACGGGTTAACTTAACATATCTTAATCCCTTAATTAATGGCCCAATTCTGGCTTACCCATTGAGCTAGGGGTCACGGGTACGATGCCCAGCATGGCCGAAAATTTATCATTGGTTAAATGGGGAATTACTCTTCTACATTGATAAATTAACAGCCGGGGACTGGAAGTTGTGCCTGTCCAAGTCTTAAGTTAGATTATAATGCATATGAAGCTACGACAGGCCTGGCCAGCTGGTAGTGGAAATTATATGGCTTGAATAATAAACTGATCCGAAGCATTGGCTGTAAACAGTAACGGATGTAAAATTAAAGTATAATTTAAATTTAGATCTTATGTATTTACTCTATGGCAATAAGAACTCGAAAGCTCATTTAGGTACTCATACAAGTACACCAACTACTGAGCCTACCCCGCATCTCGTTACATCCCATCTTATTCTTGATATGTCACAAGTTTATTTGTAATTAGGGTCAAATTATCTGATAATGTTTATGATATTTTAAAACTCCAACCCACCTTTAAATCGAGTTTTAAGTGTCTATTTTATTAGAAACGACTGTACGTGGCTCATTTCCCAGCGTCATCTACACATCATCACCATTTCTCTGGAGAAGAAAGGGTTCTGCGGTTCTCTCTTAACCATGAAGTGGAACAATTTGAGAACCGTGTGGTGGTTGTGAAAGAGGGATGGGTGGTGGGTGGAACAAAAGCAAGGCAGTGTAACACAGAAGATGCAAGTTGGGTGGGTTTCGATGTGAAATGATGGCACTTTGTTTCCTAGTTCGTACCCCCAAGAGATATACACTCGGAGGATACCGAGTGGAGAAGAAATATAGTTGGAAGAATATAGCTGCAAGAAATCTTAAACAAAATACAAATTTATCTTAAGAACAATATCTATTACATTTTATAACATTATTATTGTTATAATATCATTTACAATTATACTATTATTAATCGTGACGTATGCAGATTTTTATTTCAACTTATTTTAATATCTGTTGAGGTTACTTACAAACATATATTACATTAAATAATTATACAGATGGTTCGGATGCATTCTCTAACATATTAATGGTAATCAAGATGAGCATAATGAGTTTGGATGGCCATGTGGCACGTATGAACGACACCAGTCGTGTACATAACATTACAGTAAGCAGACCTGAAGTTAAAATAGCCTTTGGTGGGCCAGGACGCTTCTGAGCGGATTATGTTCAAATGTATTTCAAAGAGGATGAGTGTCAGGTCAAGGATTTGATGAAGAGACTATGTTCTGGAGGCCACGAATCTTTCAGTTGTGGACATAGATTGAGTATGACATAGGGAAAATTAATTTTAGAGGAAATTAACATAAATTTGTGTTGAGCGTGAGTAAAAACCACACCCATTATACCCAACTGTGATTAGAACCAGAGATTTATACTGGAACCACAAGCAGAACCGATAACTGAAATCAACGAATGAACCAGAACTGGAATCCTAAAACTTAAATTTCCTAGTAACCAGAGTTGTAATCGAGATATATTCAGACTAAAAAATATCAATAGTGGCTCTTAACTTTTTTTTTTAATTGCATTTCATACCCTTCCTTCTTTAACTTAATCGTACTTTGAAATACCTTATTTTTCCTTTTCTCGGTATTTTTTCCCACTCGGATGTATTCTTTCGTACTTTATTTATAAGTAACTTTTGCTTTTTTCTAAATTATTTTGAATGAATTTTTAAATTTAGGAATTTTAAAAGTGGTTTAACTATTAAGGCGATTAGCCCTTTTAATTTGGCGTGGAAATGCCGAGCCTTGGGAACAAACAGTTATCTTCAAGAATTTTTAATATTCTGCAATTTTCTTTTCGGAAACAGTATTTTCAAGAATAGAAGCATGTTGATTAAGATATACTTTTATATACACATTTCCTCTACAATTTTAACAGTGATCAAATATCGATAAAATTGACATATTTCAATAGAAAAATGCTGGATGCACAACAAAAAATAAGAAAATGTAACACCTAATAAACATTTATACATTATCTTAGAAGGGTCTTGAAAATATTAACATAAACATTTCACTCGTTCTCGAGAAAACTGATATTTTCAAACGTATGATTTTTCCACCAGACCGGTTCGGTAGCTGGCGCCATCTATAGTTTTCGTGATCTATCAGTTATTTCTACTGCGGAAGGATACATTGTTTGGTTGTGAAGCCACACCACGCCTTTCACCCTCCCGCCCATCATCACACAAAATAGGTTTTGAGCTGCACTCGAAATGGCCAAGGGCGTTAATCTATATTTGTTGTACTGTAGCTTTTTAATATATAAATACAAGTACATGGTTAAATACTTTATATCATATATTTACTATTATCTATCTTCAATTTCACACCTGCATTTTATTTATGTTTATAAACACTATGAAGCACACTAAATAATATTTTTTGGCTGAAAAATCTATGTTTGTTGATTCTAAAAAATTACCCTTATATGAAAATTGTTATACACTGTACATTGATATTATTTTCAAAAGGTATTTTATTAGCCTTTCATCAGAAAAACTAGGATAGGTTCATTAACCTATCCTCACAGTCCTGATCGTAAGAACATTATTGTGATTCTGAAGGATATTCAAAAATTGTGATATTGTTGAAACAACTTATTTTACAAAAAATAATCAATTAAATTTACCACAAGCTATATATTTAAAACAATAGAAATAAAATACCTTAGTGTCTGGATTTATAAATAATAAAATTGAAGAGGATAATGTTCTGAGACTCCTCAACCAATTGACGTTGGATATTGAATAATCAAGATATTTTTCCTAGTCCCTGGTCTCATCTTTATTACAACACTGATTCGTAGACGTTGACTTCAGTGGTCTGCGGGTTAAAGTGCTCACATTAGGACACAATGATCGTGAGTTCAAACCCAGTCAAGGTCGGTGGACTTTACATGAGTGATCAAATTCTGCAGCGCAAGTTCCTTCGAAGGGGAAGTAAGGCTATCGGTTCTATGTTGATTGCGGCATGTTATAAAACTGTGGAATGTATGTGAAAATACCTTTCGCGGAGAAATTGGTAAACCTAATAATTAAATTATTAAAATATAGTAAATATAGTAATTATTGTAAGTATAGTCAATTCAATGAAAAAGTTTCTATTATCTAAAAGTTCCTTTCTTTGAAATTGGACTATACAAACTCGGTGAAAGAATAAAAGTTATCGAACGAATCTTCAAGATTGTGAAAACACACTAGATTTTTCTTCCACGGGGGGTGTAAATAAGGGTTGAAAGTGTTTGTAGCAAGAAGATGCGATCGAAGGGGTTTGTCCCCGGGTAAATCACACTCAGCCCTCCCCACCATCACCCCACCCTTCCCCCACTACCCAACAACTCATTGTGTCTGCACAGTTCGAAGCGACCGGTCATGTCCCTTGTCCCTGAAAAAATACGAGCCCTGCTCATGGGCCCTAGACACGTCATCCCTTACTGCCGAATCTATTTTTGTAAATGTTTGCTCTGTTTCAAGAACCAACACGCTCGCTTCTTTAGTCAAATAACATAAAAAAATATATATTTGGTATTTATTACTTGAGTTATTTTATCTCATACCCTTGGAGAGAGAATTATTGTGTTCGTAAAAAAAATATAACTTAAGATTTTGATCAACTTCAACAATTCTTTACCCTTTGAAACTGAAAAAAAATCGTCTTTTCCTTCAGTCTCTTTATCTTTGTGTCTGTATTTCAGCCTAGAGCCAAAACTATTAAACCAATCAGGTTAAAGCGATTTTTTTTGTTAGGGCACCGTCTTGTACATTTTGGAGCTATATATTTAACCCTATAATTAAAGGTAGTTTTCTAAAGGGCAGGAACAAAATAAAAATTTATTTTCGAAAATTTCGCTAAAACAGTTTCACAGTTTTGATTAAATTTGTATTTAGACACTTCAAGAATTACAATCAAAATACAAACTCTCGTTTTCCTTTGAAAAGAATTTAAGGCTACTATTCATTAGCAGAATTTTCTAATATTGATCATATTTCCGAAACTAATGAAGATACGAAATAGTGTATCGTTTAATTGTATCACAGTTAATATTTTTTTATATTTTCATAAAACTTATAATTTCTAAGCTTATAGCAAATATATATACATAATTATATTCATGTCTTTAACATGTGACCCGCCTCGGTGGCGTAGTTGGCTAACACGCTTGTCGTGTTGAGCTCGACTGCTCAGTACGAGGAGATCGAGGTTCGAATCTCGGTCGGGTGAACTGGGGTATTTTTCCTAAATCGTTTTCCACTCTCCCTCCTCCTCTAATTAAAACTTCCCATTTACTAATCCATTAGTGTAATTAGTACTTAAAGCGTATAACCCGAACGGGTAGTAAGAAGCGGTGCTAGATATAATTAATTTAAAATGTGAAATTAATTTGGCAGAGAGAGGGATTCTTCTTTTTTCAATATATCTGTAACAGTATGAATTATGTAATAAACTAGATAGCTGTTGCCCGCGGCTTTGCTCGCGTGGAAGTTGATTATCTAAAAATACGAAAATATACATATGTATTTACAGATTAATTTAAAATATTACGTTACGTTAATGACCATAACTTGACCTCAGATCAAAAATAATGCAAGTCCGATACAAACTTTCACCCCCTTTTTCATCCCTTACTAAATAAAATTTCCAAAATTCCTGAAATACATATTTATTTGTTTTACGTCTATAACCGAAATACAAAATTTTGTTTATGTAACTTTCAAAATGACGGACTTTCATACATATTATCATACATATTATCATCCCTATTTTGACCCCTTTGGGGTGGAATTTTCTAAAATCCTTTCTTAGTGGGTGCCTACATAACAAAATGAATATACAGTCCGAATTTCATGCTTGTAGCCTTGATAGTTTGCGCTCGGCGATGATGAATCAGTCAGTCAGTCAGTCTGTCAGGACATGTTATTTTATAAGTATAGATTAACTTTAGTTGAGTGTTTCTGTAATTATGTAAATAATTTTTTTTTTTCAGAAAACTTATGAGTTTTTAAAATATGCATATATATTAAGATGATATAGAGAAGAAATCTGTGCGATTCATCTTTCCATTTATTTTATTTTATTTATGCCAATTACTAAATAATTTAAAACATTCACTTTTATATTCAGTGCGTATTAATACACGTCCATGCTGTCCAAATATAAAAACACTAAATTGGTAGTGATTGGAAAGGAAAAATTGATATTATTATTATTATTATTATTATTATTATTATTATTATTAGAACCGTGTCTTACTACCCATTCGGGTTATACGCACTTACACTAATGTGTAATGGAAGGGTGATTGTGAGGTGAAATGAAGGACCTACAGTTTAACGTGAAATCCGAACCACGGTGGAGGCCTGGCATTCCCCACATTCACAAGATGTCTTGTCAGAGGTGGAGGAAGGGTTTGGCAATCAGATAAATCTGTGCCGGGACCGAGGATTGAACCCCGGCCGCAAAAAATGATATTAAATATATCTGAATTTTAGTAGAGGAAGATTGAAAGATTTTTTGAAATTAATATACCCGAATTGAATTTTAGCGTTGGCCAAAGATCGCCGAAAAACTATTAGTTTTAAAGAACACTGTTACCTTGGAGAAATGTTTTTACTACTAAGAATAATATTACATTTTATTATTAATCATATTATTTATTTATGACTTTTTTTTTACTTCATTATATTATTAAATATAATATTTAAAAATATATATAATTATTAAATTTCAAATATTGACACAAAGTCAGTTAAAGTTCGGGGACCGGTACTAAAAATAACATGAGGACTGTCACTGTTGCATCCGATAGAGGTCTAAGTAATAATCAAAAGAATCATACTTTAATATACAATATTATCAATGAAGCAATATTATTAAATAAATAATTGAATAGTATTTAGTTTTTGTAAACTCGATTCCAGGACAAACTAAATAGGACTATGCCAAATTGATAAATCTAAGAGCCTCAGGCTGTAATACTTTAACCTAGTCTAAATTAGCTAATCCTGAAATGTTGGCCTAACTCATAGAATAAAATATTATTATTACTAGCACAGCATCTTACTACCCGTTCTCGTTATACGCACTTACGCTAATGTTAATGGTAAGATGAATGTGAGATGAAATAGAGGGCCTACAGTTTAACGTGGGATCCAAACCACGGTGGAGTCTTGGCATTCCCCACATTCCCAAGTTGTGATTAATACGCGTCTTGTCAGAGGTGAAGGAAGGTTTGGTAATCAGATACATCTGTGACTGGACCGAGGATTGAACCACGGACCCCCAACACAATAATCTAACATCTTAATCCTAGACCGCCAGGTCCCCTGATAGAAATATTCAGAACAGCCTGTAAGGTAGTAGCTTTCTTCTTCTAAGCTAGGCAACATCTGCACCAAGCCTACGTTATGGCAAGACGGGACCCTTGAACTGTATTATTTCCATAACTTGTCCTGATGTGAGTTCTACAATGAACGAAGGGAATCGCAGTATAAACTACACGGGAACACGAACCAGAGGAACACGTAATAGCAGTCAGTAGTCAAGTGTAAGAAGAAGCCTAAGGTCCGATTCAAACAGAACGCTAAGCTATGCTAAGCTATGCCTTGTTACGCCGCGCCATGTTTTTACCATTGCTGGCCGGCAGTTTTTCCATCTCCCATCTTGAGCCATCTTACGTTACGCATGCGCATAACGCAGCCTGGGCTCCGTGTTGAACGGACCTAGCGTCGGTTTGGTGAAAATAACCAAAGAAGTGGAGAAGTTTTGTTTTCAGTTTGCTTAGATATTTAATTAAATTTAAGGGCGCCATAGAATTGAATGGAAAAATCTGCACATTGCGGTATTTTTAGTTAGAATGGAAATCTCGGAGATTTAAAACCAATAGAAAAACCGCAACTATCCTATAATCTCATGTATCACCCCAATAAATAATGAATGATCTGATTTATTAAGGAAGGATGAATTTATATTTTTTATCATTCACTCTACTCTAGAGAAAGTGACCTTAAGACGTTATTAAAAATAATATAATATTAGTTTTTCATCAGGTTTTAAATTATACAATTCAAAATGCAGTTATTTTAATTCTGAATGGCAATATTTTGATACAATTTAAATATATATTTGCTTGACTAATGACAATTTTTTAATCACGCCATCCCTTAAATTAAATAGAATTTCTGACAGTGTGAAATACGTCTCAGCATCTCTGTTGAAGGTCATATTAAGAGACGTCTCACTTAGATCAATACTGGAAGGAATAATCTTGCAATGAATCTGTAACATACTTTGAGTCAATATCAAAACATTGAAGTAATTCCAAGCATATTATCATATTTATATTTATAGCATATATGATAGTTTTTGACTCATTATCTTAATAATAATAATAATAATAATAATTAGCACCACGTCTTACTACCCTTTCGGGTTATACGCTTTAAGTACTAATTACGCTAATGGATTAGGAATTGGAAGGTTGAATTAGAGTAAGTGAACCCGCATTTGCGTGGAGGGAGAGTGGAAAACCATTTAGGGAAAACCACCCCAGTTCACCCGACCGAGATTCGAACCTCGATCTCCCCATCCTCGCGGTCGAGCTCAACACGACAAGCGCGTTAGCCAACCACGCCACCAAGGCGGGTCATTATCTTAAAACTGACAGAAATAACATGGTTTTACACGACATAAAGGTGGACTTTCATAGTTAACAATTAATCGGGATATACGTGGTGTCAAATACTAAGCGCATTCATTTTGATATTTTATAAACTGGTTATTTCAAGAGCAATCTCTTCTAATGAAGTAGTATCTGAACTGTATATCCTTATTACTTATTCCTTCCATAAAATTAAAAAGTTAATTGCTATACTTACAAAAGTATGCAAGCTACACCTGTCTTGAGATAGCTATATCCAGTCCACCTCATTACACAGTGACCCTGTCTTTATATAGTATTATCCAGTCCACCTCATTACATAGTATCGCTGTCTTGAGATAGTTATATCCAGTCCACCTCCTTACAAAGTATCCTGTATTGAGATAGCTATATCCAGTCCACCTCATTACACTATCTCTCTTTCAGTTCCATTCTAATACTAGTCTCCCATCTGTATCTACACCTTCCCGATGGTAAATGTGGTGGATTACATAATAAAAGTAAACACATCCAGCTAACATCTAGCTTTCAAAATAACGAAAATACTAAGTCCAATAATTGGGTGGACAAACTGAATTTTATAAAAACTATAATATGATATAAAAGAATATTGAATACAATATAAGAGTATTAACCACATGTTATTCCACAACTAACCTTCAAAAAAATTCATTATGTAACAAAAATAATGTATTCTAGCTTTTATTTTGTTCAATATTTCTTACAATCCATCCAGTCTATTTACCTGTTCACAATAATTAGGAAGTTATTATTATTATTAGCACCGCGTCTTACTACCCGTTCGGGTTATACGCACTTACGCTAATATGTAATGGTAGGGTGATTGTGAGATGAAATGGAGGACCTACAGTTTAACGTGGAATCCGAACCACGGTGGCGGCCTGGCATTCCCACATTCACAAGATTTCTTGTCAGAGGTGAAGGAAGGGTTTGGAAATCAGATAAATCTTTGCCGGGACCGAGGATTGAACCCCGGCCGCCAGCACAGAAGTCTGACACCTTACCCTAGACCACCAGGTCACCAATTAGGAAGTTAAAGCTTAGAGAAAATGAATACATATTTGCCTTAAAGGACTGTTGAAAACCATCTAAGTTAAACAACCATCAGTATAAATGCGTCGAAATTAGAACTCCAGCCTCCCCCCAAAAGTAATCCAGTATCATGCAAGAGTGAGAACATTAGACTAATTGGGCTAATAGGCTCATAACTATAGCTGGATTAAATTAAGTTGGTTTACCTAAATGACTTACCACTCTCCTCCCACTCCAATTTTGGTACATTTGACATAAAGCTCAACTTTTTCATTCATATATCCTACCGTTAGCATTATTAATATATATGTACTAACAGGATGGGTAGCGTAAAAAAATTAAGTTGAATTAATAGATCCTAGCATATCCTGGGTAATTTCCTTAAAACTCCTTCTATACTTCCTTTTAGTTTTAGTTAAATCGAGAAGAACTCTTACTAAGAGGTGATATGGGATCGAACAAAAAGCCACGTGTAGTGTTCAACATCTGAGCGGTCTCTACCCCATAACAAGGCCATGTATTCTTGTTGATAGAAAGTGATATTGAAAGTAGCCCAACTTTCTCTACCTATTGCATTACTTACTCGATATCATCCTTTCTTCTTAAAGCGCTTTCCATACCTGCTACTAGGTGCAGACCCTGCTTTCTTAACCTGAACTTAACCTCCCCTCAAGTACTATAAAGTACTGCGTCGAAAAGTAGCCATGTTGAATTGAGGATGCATCAAGGCCATACCTTCAAATATATCCTAGGCGTTTGAAAAGAATGTGCCACATTTTCCTCCTTCTTCTTTTTTTTTTACCT
>JBCFYV010009845.1:0-19944 GCA_039000515.1 Timema cristinae | reverse complement strand
TACCCCTCCCCCTTTCGTATATTTTGAACTCAAATTAGAAATCACCTAAACCTGATAGCACACATAAGCTTTAAATCAGGTCGTCTTTAATATACTATATCATTTTCGGGCTACCCCTCCCAACACCCAAATTTGAAACAAAGTTTTGAAAAATTTGAAAAATACACCTGGACACGGGAATCGAACCCGGGACCTTCGGCTTAGTACGCCACTGCTCTTACCACTGAGCTATCCAGGATTCGTCCCGTGCCCATGGTCATTCTTCACTCATAGTTTAAGGCAGAGTCTAAGATGGACGTGCGGAGGTCGTCAGCTTTATAAACACGTGATACACAAGATCACAGCCATCAGACCACGCAGCCATTATCGACTCGGTAGTTGGCAATTTTGGCAGACCATTGGTGACAATTGCATCATATATTAAACTATAATGTTAATGTCGGATTGTTTCATATATAGTGAAATCTATAGCAATTTATATATATGCATAGGATAACATTTATCAATTTTCAGAATTATGATATCGGAGATAGGTATTGTTATCCATCACTAAAAAATGCATTAAACAATAGTTCCGGCATAATTTGTACGGTTAATTCATACATAGCCTATGTTATGAAAAGTTTGTTTGTATTTCTTTAGTACTACATCTAGCACTACCTTTTCGTCTATTATATATATATATAATAATTACTCTAATTAAATAAGGGGGAGGAAGGGAGCATTTTTAGTGATAATATACCCGCCTTTGAAAGAGGGTGAGAAACTATTTAAGAAAATCCACTCTCAGTGGACCTGACCAGGCTTTGAACCTGCCCGTTATCAGTAGGCATGTCTAACAGTAGAGTGACGCCTTAGACCATTCTATCATTGAAGTGGGTTAAAGTTTATTAAAATTAATTAGTTTCGATCCTAATCGACGCCTATAAAACTACCATAAAACTTTTTGCTAAACGAAGATATAGATGTCTGCATACTTATATCAAAATGGCGGAGTATTAAAATACAACCGCTTGAACTGGAATAAAACATCTTGATATTCAAAAAAGTGTGTTAAATATTTTCATTCTCTTGCACCCATGTGGATTATTCTAATATTTAAGGTTCTATTAAATTGTGTTGGTATCATGAGGAAGTTAAAATTGAAAAAAAAAAAAAATTATTCGCTTTTGCGTGGAATGAGTGGAAAATATTTTCGGGAAAGTCACCTAGGATATCAAGTCGGGATTAAAACCTGTACTTCCTCATCATTAGAAAATCAGACAAATCTAGAAAGACGTCGTAGCCTACGTGCCCATTGAAACTGGTGTATAATCATTTGAATAAAATGTTAGCGTGTGTTGGAAGGAGGTTGGGTGGTATGATTATTTAGAACCAACCTCAATCGCTGTTAGGCCACACTGCTTAAATTCCTATCTTCTGTGTCGTTTTTTGGAACTAATGTACTTCTATATTATATCTAATCTCATACTCCATTTAACCTTCACCTACAACTACCCTTTAGTTATACCAATAGGAAAGAGCGAAAAGAAAAAAACGAAACTTCTTATCTCAAGGTAAAGAGGAATGCTCGCTGCTAATTCTCAAAGAGCCTAACACTTTGTGATGAGAGCCTATCAATGAATTACTGTAAGTTTTAGAGGAATTGCTAAATTTAGAGCTTTTTTTCATCAATCTTAGTATCGTCGCTTTGCAAATAGCCTATTCTTAAAAACTAGTTGGAAAAAAACTTATGTCCAATTTTAACACTTATTTTTTTCTATTAATAAAACTCAAACTTTAGGGTTGTTAGTGAAAAAGATCCATGTTGGAATATTTAGACCATATTTGGTATGAACCATATTTTTAATTAACTCATCTTATAATTCAATAGTGAGTTAAGAACTCAACGTTCACGTGGCAATTTCTCTCCTAGATTTAACGACCTAGTTGCCTATAAAAATAATGTTTAAACGCTGTGCTGTTGTTTAATTTGGAACTCAAATTTATAGTCCTATTTTAGAAAAAAAACTTTTTTATGGCCAAGAGCCCAACATTATTAATATTTTACTATTTTATTAGTGTTATTTTATACAATTCGATACTATATATCGTGTAACAACTGCAGAGAATATTACTTGACGTTTGAATACCTTGTACTAGATCTAATAGTTTTCTAGTTATCGGATAGTATTATTCCTATGAAAATTGCACTATAATGGAAGTTCTTTTCTAAATACAAGATGCAATGAAAGATAGTATTTAGTCGCTCTTTGCTATGGGATGTAAAGTTCATGGAGCCGGGATATTCGGCAGATTATTGAAGAGCGACGGAACTACGATAAATAATTTAACTTTATTGACTTTAAAATAACTAGAAAGGTGAAATAAATGAAAGTATTAATTCATTTTAAGTTAATCAATCTTTAATATCTTAAGAAATTTTACAGTTCTCAATTCCAATTTCCAGAATTATTTATAAAGTTTGTAATTTTGTCAACTTTTCTTTTCCTTTTAGAAACTTTGATAAATTCTTCAAAATTGTGTTTTACTTTATTTTAATTAAATGTAGCTCAAAACAAATACATAAAATATGTGATAATTTTTTCTAGTATTTTACTACATTTTCCAAACGAATTTCTAATATATATATATTAATTAGTATATTTTTGTATTGATAGCGAATAAAAAACATATCCATGGATAGGGGACGTCTGGGAGTTTGTTGTAATGCCTCTTCCAAATAAACGTTTGAAAAAATTGTACACAGATATTATATCATTAAAATAACTCTGCTTGTATTTTAGATCAACTATTTCAAAAATATTTAAATAATTGTTGGAACAATTGGAAATTCTTGCGTCAACATCTCTTTTGGTTAAAAGATGACGAGAACAACACAAACATGTTTGTTTTATATGCATTAAGTCTTCAACAACATCATAATTTAGTGTAATGGGATGTTTACGTCATCAACATTACTTTTTCTTGAACATGAAATTTAGTATCATCAGTTGCTACTAGATTTTCCTCAACTTTCGTTTATTTGAATATTGAACCGTTTGGACTTATGATTCAACTTTTTTTTTTAAATGTAAACGATTCGATATATTTAGGTTTTGTTAAGGCTCTTAAAATTGCTATTGATAAATGGCATATGATACCATATTTTCTTAATCTAGCTTGAAGGCCAAATTGTAACAATACAATCTTCGTATTGTACAATCGCTACCCCACCCAATCTGATTCTACATGCTTCATCACGTATAACATACTACCCGCTCCTTAATAACTCCGACGTAACCTATAATAGTACTGTTCACTATTATAGCCCAATGCAGCCCAACCGTCTCACATCAATTAAACATTCTTTATTCATCCATTATTGTCCGTCTACGAAACGAGTTGTTCGTCACGTACCTTGAATCTCCAAGCTAACATCACTAGAATCCTGCCAAGTCAAAACGGCCCGCTGGGTCGTGGACGGCTACAAGAAATATCCAAAGCTGTAACCGGCCCGAGAACATATTATGACTAAACAACGTTCCTGAGAGTCAAGCCGACAAATCATATCTGCACAGTGTTGCCACCTGGGGGAAAACCATGGCAACCGTCGCCTAGCAATAGACGCTTCCAACGGCTGTCGAGAGTGATCAACTTCAAATATTCGTGTTTTGCTGCAATGCGTCGGCTGACGGCCAATCAGCGACCAGGAAGAAAGAAGAGACTGATGTATGATGAAGTGATGCCTGTGGTTACGTGACTGGCTTGGATATGAACTTCCCCCCCCCCCCTTTGTTTTGTGTGCTAGATTCAGAAAGAGTATATATAAGTGTATAAAAATTGTATAAAGACAGAGCATTGCCAGGGGGCGATGTGGACAGAGCATTGTATGACAGCGTTACGTGTATGGAGGTCCTGGAGGAGGAACCAAGGATTTTGGACCGATTGGTATCATTAGATTTATTTATAGAAACAACATGATAGGTATCAGGGTCATGGAGGATAGACCGGGAAATTTAATTTGTTTAATATATATGGACACTTTTTTATTTGCATATTATGTATCTATGTATCAGGGTCGTAGAGGATAGACCAGGCTGTGACTATGCTTTCAATATTATTAAACTGTTTTATTTATTCGGCGTGTCAGGAATGAAGCCCGTATTTATGATGTGGCGTGTCTCTAGTAAAACGCAATGGGGCGATTGGGCCTGGCTTTAGCTTTGTTTACTCTTCAAATGTTGTTTAGGTGTCAGTATGATTGTCATACGTTGCAAATTGTTTGAGTTAGTTATCAACACTTTGTTGGTATACGCTATTTTTAGCGTTTTATTCTGTGTCCATTTTACTCTATCAATTTATACTTTGAGTTAATGTAAATGGAAGGACTTAAGATTTCATTGAATATAATTTTTAATTATAATTATTACCTTAAATTTTGTTGGAAAAATTTAGTATATATTTTTTATACTATCATTCTGTAACATGATAGGAAAGACCGTAAGTCAAGTTTATGAAGTTAGTTTTTAAGATACAATGTTTTCTTTATGGATAGTAGCTACTAGGAAGTTTGAATTAAGGCCTTTATCCTCTTGTCTGTTTGTTTTTTTAAGATGATTAAAACATTCCTGATTTAAAATATTTACTCTTTAATTTGTTGATGATATTTCATGTAAGCTCATCCCCCCTTTCCCGTAGTTTTAAGGCCTTTCCTACAGGGACAGTGGAGGGTGTTGCAATATATATTAAAGTTACCGAGAAGTACAAATTAAAAATACTACACTTCAATAAATATTTTTCAATCAGCACAAGTTTTTTAGAAGTGTTATTATGAAAAGAAATATCTTAAGGAACCTTGACAGCTGACACATGTTCTTTGTCAGCATACAAGATCAGAGCTACTACTATTTTTAATTACAAAATTCTCAGTGTTTTACAGGTTCCTTAGAAGGAGTTCCCATTTTCCCAGACAGTTTAGACTTTACTAGAGAGTAGTGTAGAGGAATTAAATTTAATTTGCCATAAAATTGGTTAGTGTGGGCTTATGTAGTATTGGTGTTTAAAACATGATGATTTTACCAAGATAAATTTAATGGATAAATATATGCATATACAATTTTTTGGTTGAAAAAAGGGTTGGAGATAAGACATTATGTTCGAATCAGTGTGGCTTAGTCTATATAGGCACGCTATTTTAAGAAGTTTAAAAAAATATATAAGTTAGATTCCCTATAATCTATTTGAAGTGGTCCCCACCCAGAAATTTAAAAGAATGTTGATGTCTTTAGAAGCTATTTAGGTTGTTCCACGCTTGATTCTTTCTCTCTTCTAAACTTAGTAGTCACTAGAGAAAATATCTTAAGTAGTCTTCCACCAATAAATTTTAAATATTGGATGCCATTAGATGCTAATTGGAGTGGCCCTCTAAGGTTATTTCTTTTAAAGATCGGAAGACTTTAGAAGCCATTTAAAGTGTTATTTGATTGGAATTTTATTGAGGATTAAAATCCTTTAGAAGCGGTTTATAGTGGTTCTTCCCTGATAGTTTTTTTGAAAAGTGAATATTATTAGAAGTTTGATACAAGGCCATCTTTAAGCTTCAAATTAAGCACTTAGTAAAATTTGGGGGGATTGAACCCTCTAAATTTCCCTTTCCTACACTCATGGCACGCTTTAAAACGCCTTAAGAATGGAAACTTTTCCTCGAAAACTTGAAAAACCACGCAATTTTTTATGAAATAAATAGTGACTAGTTGAGAAGATATATTATTATGAATCTGGAGACCAATTCGTTATACCTTTATGCTGTTCTCTGAGGACGCCATTTTGGGGAGCGTTTGTATGTAAGGACCCAACTGATATTATTATTGTTGTAATGCCTTTCAGGCCCTAGCGATGTCCTTTGTGCCTTGCAGCCTTTTGGCTTATGGTTACCATTGTAATTCCTAAGTGTCACTCCCCCATTGAGTTGTACCATGTTTCTTTGATAATAAAATTATAACTCTCTTGTGCTCACCTCTGTCTATTATTTTTTGTGGGATAGTAAAGGGGTAAGTTGCATGTTCACTGTGCAGTTCAATACAGAAGCTGTCTGGCAGTTGTGACGTCACAATATTGGAGATTATCTAGATGCAGGCTCAGAGGTAATAACAGACTTTGATAAAACACTATTCTTTGTTTGGATAAAAGAGTACATAACATCTCAAGGATTATAAACATAGGTGTAATAAGAAAATAGACTCTTCACTCCTAGACTACTCATAACATTTCCCCCAGTAAAGATGGAAGACAATATATTTTATCTGAAGCCAGGGTTGCATCTAGGGGAAGGGGATACACGGGGCAATTGCCCTGGGACACACATTCCAAGGGGGACATTTCCCCCCAAAAATATTAAATTCAATTACAGTTATTATTGTAAATTGATAGAGGGCCAAGTTTGTTTCGTGACCGTGAAGTAGTTTTCGAGCCAATTGAAAATAAACACATCAAATTGTTGTGATAAAATTAACAGTTTGCTTTGAGTTTATTTAAAATGCTTGGGTTCGGAAAGAGTGAACTTATTGTTGTATTTGCTAGTAATATCCTTTCTATCCATCTTAAACAAACACATTAAACATTTTACTCACACAAACACAACAGATATATAATGAAATAAAGTATTTTGTAAGTCTATTGTTTTAAATGGCAGAAATGTGTGTTCATAATAATGTAAAATACAAAATATTTCACAATATTCTAATGCTGGAATCTCGGAGTTTTATGTCATATAGCAGGATCATATGAAATTAGATGACAACGCAGATGACGAAATTTTAAAATAGAGGATAACTTTTCTACATACATTTCTTAGGTATCTCATTCCAACCGCATTCACCTTGCTCTTGTGTCTCTCCTGAGAAGTAAGTAGTAAGTCTATTTTTATATAATTCACCAGTGATATGTTAATTACTCTATGACATTAGGAAATCAAAATCTCATTGTCGCAACTACAAAAATACGCCACCTATCTGTATCTCAAGCTAGTTATATCCAGTCCACCTCATTACACCCTATCTCTATCTTGAGCTAGTTCTATCCAGTCCACCCCATTACACCCTATTTCTATCTCGAGCTAGTTATATCCAGTCCACCTCATTACATTCTATTTCTTGATGGTCCACTCTAATGTTATCCCTCCATCATCGTGAATCACATTATGAGAATAAATAATGTCCTATTGAGTGACGTCATAAAAGTCAAAGTGGAAGGGTAAAGGCGACCAGGAAGACTGAAAATGTAACTTATTGATGACATCAAATAAGGAAATAAGATAAGAGTTTCAGGATATAACAACTTAGTTGGAAGTGACTTAATTCATTCAAATAATATAATTTACTTTTTTTCTTACCTTTGTCCTATAATTCATAGATAGGTTAATCACGTAAATAATCATTTTTAATAATATTTACTATTACTATAGTGAGTGAGTCTAGTTAATTATAACCATCATAACCTTAACCATTAAATATATCTTACGTTACCTCTTTCCAACAAAATTCAAACTTGTTTAACACTAGTTAAATTTAACTAACTTAACCTTATAGAACTTACAAATTTATTTTTCCTAAACTAGATGAAAACCAATTATTTCTTAGGGTCCTGTCATCAGCGCTATACCGGATTGTCACATTCATGTATATTAATTTAATTATATAATTATTGTAAAAATACTTTCAATGATGTATCAATTAAAGACAGAACGAGGTATAATGGCTGGCATTGTAAATACATAACTGTAAGAAGCTGGCACTTAACAGGTACTAATATAACTATAAGTGTAAATATACATTTATAAGATTTGCAATTTAATAAAGTGATGGAAAATGGTACAAATATGAATCAGTCAGGCTTACACCTCTCTCTTATTCCTCTGTCTCCCCTATCGCGCAGCACTAATACCGGCAGTAGGTTTAAGGTAATTCGACCATCAACATTTTATTGCACAACTTAAACACGTGTATTATTATAAGATATAAATACTGATTCAATGATTTCAACTCATTACAGTTCATGAGTATAAACGGCTGGACTTGCTTTTAAATGATTTTATATACCACTGTGAAGGCAAAGTATTAAATGTATAGGGCTAATATTTTGTATAATTATAAGAAGCTTACATAATGAAATGTTTATACTATAATAAATACAAATAATTTTTAATGTACAAATAGTTTAAAAGGGGTAAAAATTACATCATTTTTAATCATACTAGTATAATATAAAGTATTATTTTTACACCCCGATAATTTGATTTACTCTCATTTTGTAATACACAATGTCGTTTTTAAGAATTAATTCGTTTGAGTTTTTTGTTTAGCTCTGATAATTAAATTTATTTATGGGACCAAATTAATCATTGCAAAACATGAGAAAAACTATTGTTTTAACTTTACCAATTTGTAGAAATAACACCGACTAGCTAAACATAATGCCCGCCCCATCCAGACAGTGTCGGATAACCAAACTAATGAGTAATGACTCACTCAAGTAAAAGTAAGCTGGAGAAGGTAGAATAAGTGACATTGATTCCTTCTATCTAATATTCTCTTTTCTTTTCTTCTTTCCGATTGTCATTTTGAGCTTGATAAATATTATACTATATCACTTTTGTGTTTGATTTTCTATTTCTTTAAATATTAAATATTTCATGAATGTATGATTTTCACTTGTCTTACTGGCTATAGATTAAATATTAAAAATTGTATAAACAATGAAACATTGCTGAAAATATAGGGTTACAAGATCTTATGTTTTAATAATAACATTGCTGTAAGGTAGTGCACTTTAGTAGCCTATAAAGGTAATCTTGCAGGGTTTTTCTTATCACCACGTCTTACTACGCGTTCGGGTTATACGCCTGAGTATTAATTATGCCAATGGATTAGGAATAACTGTTGTTATATTTTAGAGGAAATGAACCCGCTTTTACGTGGAAATCCATTCTGTAAAAGCCACTACAGTTCACCCGACCAAGATTCAAACCTCGAGCTCCCTTTCCTAGACAATCTTTCTCAACATGCAACTTGTGCGTTAGCCAAATAAGCCACCGAGGCGGGTCGCGTCTTACTACCCGTTCGCTTTATAATCTTTATGATTGTTGAATGGACTGCGACGAGAACCTAAAGGCTCCGGTCGTCGGGAAAGGGAGGTATTTGTTTGCATTATGCTTCTTTAAGTATATATTAAATAATTTTTAATAATCAAGATTTTAATTTATAGTAATTTTATTATTAATAATATTGCTAATTTATACAAAAATATTAATTAATAATCATAATAATAAAAAAGCCTTTGTAAAAAAAACATAAAAATGTAATAATTAATCATTGACTCAATAGAAATAAATAAAAATTTAGGACCTATATTTGCATAAAATGTTTTAGAAAAAATGTGTATCTTCATATAAATTATTGGTTATCAATTTATTATCTTACTAAACTCAGTAATATAATTACTGGGGAATTATTGTTTCAAGCTGCCTGATTTTCTGCACATTAGAACTAAGGTAGGTGTTTGTCATTCTTCACAATATTAAGGTGTGAATTTCAATGTATTTGATTATTTTAATGCTGGGATGGGGGGGGGGGGATCATCCCCATCACCAACCCCCATTCCAGAATTTAACCCCTGCAAGAACCTGACCAACATAGTTTATATAGCAGTGGTCGTGTGAATACAGAGTAATGGTGATCATGTCGCTCTACTGCTGGTGTCATGGTGAATGGCTTTGATCAATTTCTTGGTGATGATAGCTCGTCACGTTAAGTTGAGTGAACCACCGTTTCGGGGAAATATTGCATTGAAGGAATAGAGTATAATACAATTCTAAACATTTTTCTGCGCTCAACATTTATAACATTTTACTAAATTATGAATGTTAGTTTAAAAATATCTATCAAAATTTACAGATGCAGATCACATGACTTGACGTAAGAGTATTAAAATGGTTTTAGTAACGGTTAAATAATGTTCTTCCTTTCGAATCCCACTATACCCTAAACAAAGCGTAACAAACATGTGTTGTGTTGAGAGAAATAGTGGTTAAATGGCAGGTCTATGTTATATACATACATATTCATTTAAATTAGTTAATAAATTACAACCAGACTAGGAATCGAGCCCGCGGCCTTAAGAAAACTATGAGGGAAGAGTGTACTCATGCCACCCATGTAACCCTTACCAATACCGGTGCATATGGGTGGTCATATTGTCTAAGGCATCAATAGACTGTACTGCCGTTGACTGGAAGGTCAAAGTTCCAATCTCAGCTCCATTCGGCAGGGGTAGATTTTTAAATGCGATTTGTCACAGTCTTCTCTCTCCACCCTAATTTAGGTGAACTGTCTATAAAAAAAATACTGTCCTCACCACTACTCTATAGATTAGTAACCCTTGTTTTAAAGTATCAATGATAAAAACAATCAAGGAGCACCAATACAAAACTCACATAAATCATTATTATGTATATTATAATTAACACAATCATTTTACAAGCAAAATACAAACACTGCTGTTAAAGCACAATTTTTACAAAGCAAAAATTTTCTAGTGTACATACTTTTACAATAAAATACATTAAAACATATCATAAATCTCCGCTAGAACTTTTTATTTTCTTAATTATTTTGGTCACAAAATATAGGTTTCATTTTCTCTACTATAAGTAGAAAACAATGTCCCAAAATAATGAATATTCAACCAAATTTGTAGGTTTAATGACTATCATACTATTTTTTTTATTTTACCAAATATAAAAAAAATTTAAATTTATTTTCCAGTTTCATAGCTATTGATACTAGTTATTTCATCGTGGATAAGTTAGCTTAAACGTAAACAACAATAAACAATTGATTACCTCTACCTTTATTGACGTCACGGCCACATAGTTTATTGGTTTAGCCCAGTTCAAACGTTGTGGGTACAAATGACGTCGCAATAAAAGTAAAATTCTTGTTTCATCCGCTATGGCTTCGTAGGAGTAACCTCAAAGCGGTAACTTTATGAAATTAATTTTTTGACTTATTCGTATGAGTTTATTTATCATGTAATTAAGTAATATGTACACCAAGTGTATAAAAATCATATCCTACCGAGGTCCCCTCGTTTGCACACATTATGTTGTGGGTGTTTACCTAAAGCAAAAGACAGTATAATGTCATTACTTGCTCTGGTATTAGACCATTTGGTAGAGAACGTGTTTTGAATAAGCTTCCTGATCCTGCAGCAACTACTGAGAAAAGCCCAAACTTCGAAGATGATCTTGACCAGGCTCATACTCCTCCTATGACAATGGAAAAGGTTTTAATTACAATGCTAAGTAAGTGAACTGCGCAAGGGTCCAAAAGCAAGGGCATCAAAAAGGACAAATTTATTTGTAGAACCGGGCTGCAGTATTGGTTTTGAGGAGTACAAAAAATCAATAAATGTCAAGACTTTTTGGTACCTCCACAGTGGCTGGTAATAAAAAAAACCAAAGTAAAAAAAAACTTCCACTTGTGATATTCCATCTAGCTCTGATGCTGAAGACTCCAATATGTCGTCCGATGTAGAACCATTTATGGATGTTTCTATTTTGTCATCTGATTCAAGACCTAGTGTTTTACCAGTAAAATTAATTTCCGGGGTACATGTTCAACATTTATTGAAGAAGATTAAGAAACATTTTGTTGGACAGGTGAGAGAACAAATTCCAACTGGGTTCATAGTTAAATTTACCACAGATACTCTTGGTGGTTTTAATTTGGCCATATATTGAAGACCGTGATGATATTGAAGAATAAGATATCATTCAAGTACCGCCAGAGCCCACAGTCAACAATAGTGACATTATGAATTTTAACATCATTGCATTTGCTGGTTTGAATTTGGATTAAGGATTGACAGTGAAATGAGAACATCTTGCATATAGCTTAGAGTTTGAATTTTATAATTTTAAGAAAACGGAAAAAAAAATCTACCCAAAAAGTTGTTTATGTTACATTATGTTTAATAAAACAGTTTGTGGAAAATGAGGTAGGTGGCTCAATTTTCTTGAACCTGATCTATTTATTTTTAATCAAAGTCTATATATAGGTCAATTATAGCAAAATGTTCATCAAATTCCCTTCTATTCAGCTATTTACTAAACAAAGTCTTAACTGAAATAGTGTGTCTGTCGCAATGCTTTTAAATATGTGTTCAAAGTAACCTACGGGTTATTTGAAAAGGCGTACAAAATTATTATCAGGTAAAAATTGACATGTCCATTTTTAATTACTAATATATTGATAGATTAAACTTGTCCTATGGTTTTAAAAATACAACCATGATTGTACACGGCTTAGTTTAAAAAATATTGACAAATATGGTGTTTTCTGTAACAAAGCATCCACATTTGACAGTATTTGATTATCTATCCGTAATTAATTAATCGGTGCTATGAATTTTGGAAATTGGAAATTAATATTTTGTCTACTATTGCAATATTATAACATTTTACTCTTTTTTGTATGTATGTTGGTTTCTACTTTACTGTAAAAAATGTGTTTATTGGAGTTGGGGGTGGAACTACTCAAAATAACATTAAAAATAGTTTAATTTTAACCCTTAACGTATTTAACTAGCAGTTCTCATCATGCAACATCAATACAATGACAAGAAAGGTAGTCACTTGGTTTTCTTACTCATACTACAATGATAGTACATAAAACTTGGCTTATTTATTCAATAATAATTCAAGTTAAGATTTTTTCTTTGCTTATTAGGTGCATTATTTTATTGCAGTGAAGATATAAACTAGCTTTAAATAGTAGATATTTTCTGGTGAAGTTTCAATGGCCTCACCTCCAGCGTGTAAGTGTTTACCATTTTCATAAATTCAAATAACTCTTATATCTAAGGTGTGTCCAACCATAAGAATGCTAGCGAATACATTAAATATCAATCAATTTTTAGATGGAAAGTTATGACTGGGGGGTATAAAACCCCCAAGATATAATTATTCCATAAAATAATTTACCTTTGAAAGTGTGTTCATCCCAAACAATTTAAGAAAATAAATCCCATTTCCATCATTATTTGATGAGTAATTGCACCTGTGGGACAAAACCCTCTAAAAGTCAAATTTTCTTAGACACCAATTTACTATTGAAAGTGTGTCCATTCTAAATGATTTTAGCAAAGAAATCACTACCACTTCATTTTTAGGATGAGTTGTGCACGCGGGAAGTTACCCCCCCCCCCCCTTGAACCCGTCCCAGACATTTAGATTTTCTCAAAAACACTTTTATATTCAAAGTATTTCCAAACCAGACAATTTAACTACGAAATCATCACATCTTCATAATTTTCAAATGTGCTGTGCCCTGGGGGTGAAAACCCACTTATTAAAGTGAAAGAATATCTCTCACCAACACATTTCAGAATGAAGGTTCACCTATTTAATTAATAACGGTGGAAAACACTTCTCTCTCGTCAATAGAGTGTGAACTTCAGATATAGCCATATGGAGAAAGGGGCAGAATTCCTCTTCTAAAAATTATGTCATTCCAGAAATTTAGGTGATGGTCCTACAATAATAATAATAGCGCAAACTGTTTATTTTATGGCCCTCTATTTGGGCAGTTTAGAGCAATAACTCTTTTTTTTACACCACCCCTTGCCTCACCCCCTTGGTCTAAGATCTACAGCTCTGGGAAGAAAGGGGAAGGGGTATTCGATAATATAAATAAAGTCTTTAAATCTACACCCTCACCTTTACACACACAAATAAGATTCACCGCCACTGATTATAATATTTCATAAGTGTACATAAACAAAAACTAATAATACATTTTGTTACATTAAACATGTAATAATGATGTAGCAATATTTATTACTTTGCAAGTATTACACAATAGTTCGTTTTAATTAGGGAAGTATCTATCTTATAATGACATCTAATATTGCCTTAACATCATTTTGGTAGGACGCTTCGATTTCGAGTTGCCGCCAAAACTTTCCATACTTAGGTGGTAATTAATTAAATTTGTGTTATTTTTATGGACTTTCACTTTAATATACGGACATTATAAGCTTTAATGATTACATAAACATTCCTTATATAATTTATTTAGTTATAAATGCATACGTATTAACGTATAAAATTCAATTTTCTCCATATTAAATAATTGTAAGCTATGACGTAATACCCCCACAATGGCATATTGTGGGTATTCATTACTTATATCGATGTCATTCTACCCCCAGAACTACTCAGAGTGCTTTTCTCTATAAAATCAATTGTTTATTACAATTATAGCCGTCGCATAGCAATATAATAAATCTTAGTGGTGTCTTTTCGGAGCTCCATTAAAGATGTCAATTTGTGATTGTGAGAAAGAAATTGAGATAAATTATTTATTAAACCAAAATGAGCCAAGGATGTTTCGGTGGAATTTGCGGAGGGCTAGGCCGGCGTGTCCGTGGAGCGTTTCGCAGTATCCGGGCGCGCCTGGTTCGCCGAGATTTACGCCACGGTAAGTCACAAAGTTGCATCAATAAGGTATTTAGATTTTTTACATCAAATGTTGATACACATATAATATTATCTGTACTTACATGAACATCAAGTGGTTACAAATTCAATGTTATCTGAACATATTATAATAAAAATAGTTTAAACAGACACAAATTATTCTATTTATTTATATTTTATTTATTGTACAATTAAATTTTATTTAGTTTATTTGAAGTAAATGCAAAGATTATTGCCTAGGAAGATTTCCCCATTAAGAAAAGTTTGCCAGATTAATAAGTAAAGAGATACTTTGTTATCTCAAATAAATAATTAGAAATGAAATAGACGTAGAAACACTTAAATGTGGCAGTACTCGTAAGTAATTAAGTAATTTGTTTTTTTTTAAGACAGACTGTGCTTTAAGACATGTCTAAAGCTAAGTACATATACGACAAATATGAATGTACAAAATGCTATTCAAGAAAGTGTATAATATTATAGTTACATCGATAGTATAAAATAACACAAACAATGTTGTCTGTGTTTACAATACAATGACGTTATTACTAATCAAACAATGTTGTTTGTATTTACGTTTCCATTAGTTGTTACTACACACAAACATGTTGTCTATATTTAATTACCATATGTTTTACTACTCACAACAATGTTGTCTCTATTTACATTACCATTCAGTTGTTACGAAACACAACATTATTGTCTTATTTACATTACATCAGTTGTTACTACACACACAATGTTGTCTGTATTTACATTACCATCAGTTGTTACGAAACACACACATTATTGTCTGTATTTACATTAAAATCAGTTGTTACTACACATACACAATGTTGTCTGTATTAACATTACCATCAGTTGTATTTCCCAGACAATGTTGTCTGTATTTACATTACATCAGTTGTTACTATCAAAGACAATATTTCTGTATTTACATTAATATCAGTTGATGTAATGTGGTCTGTATTACCATTACCATCAGTTGTTATTTCCAGACAATATTTTTCTGTATTTACAATACCATCAAGTTGTTACTATACACACAATGTTGTTTGTATTTACATTACCATAAGTTGCTACTACTCACATGATTTGTCTGTATTTACATTACCATGAGTTACTACTACTCAAACAATGTTGTTTGTATATTCGTCACCATTAGATGTTACTACACACAAACAATGTTGTTGTAATTACATTAACATCAGTAGTTATACACATAAACAATGTTGTCTGTATTTACATTGCCATAAGTTGTTATTTCACAGAAATGTTATCTGTATTTACATTACCATCAAGTTGTTAGTACACATACAATGTTGTCTTTATTTACATTTTCATAATTGTTTACGCCCTGACAATGTTGACTGTATTTACATTACCATAAGTTGTTACTACTACAATGTGTCGTATTACATTACATAGTTGTTTAACAACAATGTTCTTATTTTACACATTACCACATGTTGTATTTACTACAACAGTTTCACAATGTCTATTCATACTAGTTGTATCTAACATTTACATTACATACAAGTTGTTACTCACACATGTTTCTGTATTCATTACCATCAGTTGTTACTCACAATGTTATCTATTTACATTACCATCAAATTGTTACTACACAACATGTTTCTGTATTTACATTACCATAAGTTTTACTTCACACAATGTTGTCTGTATTTACATTACCAAAAGTTGTTACTACACACAAACAATATTGTCTGTATTTAATTACCAAGAAGGTATTACTACACAGACAATGTTATCTGTATTTACATTACCATTACGTTGTTAGTCAACACATACAATGTTAATCTGTATTTACATCCATCAAGTTTTACTAAACAGACAATGTTTTATCTTATTAACATTACCATCAAGTTTTTTCTAATATGTACAAACACTATCAGGTGAGAAGATTTACCCAAAGTAGAAAGTGATCTCTCTATATTGAGGGTTAAGGTTAATCGCCAACCTTATTTCTAATAGAAAATACCAGTCACAGGGACAGTTCCTACCTCGACATGCCTACCTTTTGGCCTCTGCCTCTACTTTGAAGAAGAATAAAACGAATGCATCATCCATCACAAGATGGGCACGTCTTCACTTATGCTGGACTGTACCTGAACAAACATATTCTATCTGGGAGCTGGCTTGGTCGTGACCGTACCGACTATGTGGTCGTGGGCAGAGCCACTCAATCAACCGAGGACAGAACCTCCAAAAATCGATTTCTTGATGTTTGGTTTATGTGAAACAGCACAAAATTTTGTCACCCACGCAAAAAAAATAAGTTACACAAATATAAATATCTCTGCAAGATCTTTGCTGGAGCTGAGGCAGAGAATCACAGCCATCGTTGAGTGGTCCCGTCACCGCGACACACTAAACAAAGTGTGCGAAGCGTTGTGCCTGGGGGGCTGTGGCCGTAGTAATGGTGGAGCACATATTGAGTCACTTTAAAAACAACTGCGAAAACGCTTCCAGGGTTATCTGTAAACGACTGAAAAATGTTCCAGCGTTATCGGGTGCACCTTTCCTTTCTTATAACTTTCGAAGTGTAAAAGATCATTTGATGCTCACCTGTTTATTGTTCTTAGCTATTAAGAGCATTAGTTTATTTTTAAAATTATTTGCTATACCGCTCACGTTTTTGAATGATGTTTAATCTGAGTATACAGACATATGAATGTGTGTAGTGTGCCTTTAAATGTTTTTTTTGTTTGTTTCTTCCACTCGCCTACCATATTTAGTCTAATTTCTTCATTTAATTTATTTTTATAAGTTCAAAATATTCAATTAAGTATGTGGGTGACTATATATATAAATATATAATAATATATAAATATATTTGTAATTGGAATTATAAAATCAGTTTTTATAGCCTACTTAAGTATTTAATGTCCATATCATTATATAAGGGAATAAAGGGGGGCATTTTTTTCCCCCCCTTTTTAAGGTTTTGGGGGCTTTTTTTTTTTGGGTTTAATTTTTTTAAAAATTTTTCTTTTTTTTAAATTTGTCACATTGTTTTTTAAATTTTTCCAAAATTGAGGCCGACGTCAAAACACAACTTGGTTTTATAATAAAAAAATAACAATTTTTTAATAAAAAAATTAGTTAGAAAATTTTTTTGTGGGGGTTAACAACTTTAAACCCCTTACTTACATGATTTTGGCCGGTCCTGTAGCCAGGGGCTATTTTTAAAAATTATTTTTCCGGGTTGGTATGTTTCCGAAGGGTAAAAATTACTTTAATTTGGGGACGTTTGTAAAAATTTTTGTTTTCCAATTGAGATTTTAATTATTTTTTGCATTGAAGCCTCTTATCCCCCCTAGATTATTCCCTTAATTTTTTCCTTAGGGGTCCCCCCTTTCTTTTATGCATATTTTTTTTAAATAAAAAATAAACTTTAATAAATATTAATTAATTTTGGGCCATAAATTTTTTAACCGGTTAGTTAAATATAATTTAAAAAATTTTGGGGAATTTTTAAACATGGTACAATTTTTAACTAATTTAATTGTTTAAACAAACTTTGAAATCATTACTTTAAAAACTTAGGTTTTTGTGGAAAGTATTAAATTTAGAAAAAATTTTAAATTTTATTAATTATTTGGTCAACATTTTAAATATATTTACAATATAAAAAAAACCATAAAAATTAAAAGTTAAATACCTTTTTTTTAAAGAAAAAAAAAAAAGGGTTTTCCCTTCTTCCCAAATTTTGTGATCAACGTAAAATTTTCCTAAATCACCTTAAAATTATAGTAAGGTCAAAATTATTAATTATATTATTAAATTATTTTAACCTTACCCCTTGGTTTTCCTTTAAATTTTAAATTAAAAGGTTGTAATGATTGAAACCTTACGTTTAATTGTGAAAAACCTTTTGGAGGCCTTGCAATTTAAAATGGTCTTTTAAGGTAATGAAAGGTTGGTTAAAGAATTCTTACCGGGACAAGGGAAAATTGAAATCTGTTAAAATAGCGGACGATGTAGGGTTTAGAACCCAAAGGATTGTTGGGGTTTAATTGGAATATAATAGTCAAAAGTTTTTGCGGTTAAATAAAGGAAAAGAAACTTTAGTTTAATTATTTTAAAATTTTAAAAACTTTTAAAAAAAAAAATTTTGGAAAAAAATTTTAAAAAAAAAGAAAATATTAAATAAAAAATTTTTTAAAAATTTTTTAAAAAAATTTTTTTTTTTAAAAAGAAATTTAAAAGTTTTTTAAATAAATAAAAAGAATTTTAAAAAAAATAAATTTTTCCTTTTTAACATTATTAAGATTTATTTCGTTTAACTAAAATTAAAAGAATTATAAAAGAAAAATGATTTGATAACCCTTTTCTTTGTTGTAAAAAAAACCCAAAACCACTATTTAAAATGGTGAAAAGACAATGGAAAATTTTCGGAAGTCCAAGTTAAAATTAAAAAAATTAAAGTATTTAATATTTTAATAATTATTTTGGTTTTTATCAAAATTGTTTAAAACATAATTATTTTGGTAAAATAAATAGAAGGGGTTAGTTAAAATGGAATTCCATGAAAACAGGTAAGCTGGCATTACCAAAATTTTAGAGAATTTTGAGAAAAGTGTTATTTTTTTAATAAAAATTTGCTGGGAAAATTAAGAGAATTCCCATTATAATTAAATATAGAAAAAACCCTAGGCCGCAAGATTTGTTGAATTTCAAATATAAAAGTTTAAAAAAGGTAAAATTAATTTGTTGTAGAAAAAGTTTAAAGTTGGGTGTTGGGGGATAGGATTAAATTTTCCCGGGATAAGGGAAAATAAAAATAAATTAACGTGGGTTTCTGTTTTTTAAAAAAATACTTTATTTATTAAAGGTGGTTTAATTTTTTACTGAGTTTTGTTTTTTTTCTATTTATAACTTGTTTTTTCTTGGAAATTTTACTTTTTTAAAACCATTTGTGAATTTTTTTTTAAAAAAGTAGTCTAATAATTTTTCCATTTGCCCTTTTTTGTCCCTTTTCTTTATGGCTTCGGGTTTTTCTTTTATAAAACGTTTGGAAAATTATTTTTAGGTACACGGGATTATTTTAATTAATATTTGAAATATTAATTTTTGTTGTTTTGTATTAAAAAAGCTTTTAATTTTTTTAAATTTTTAATATTAGTGATGTTTTTTTAATTAAAATTTTTTTTACCCAAACTAAAGAATTATTTTGAATATTATAAAATAACAATATTAATTTTAATATTACATAATTATTTATAATTTTTTATTTTATAATTTTAGCGGCGTTATACGTTGTTTTAATTATTTTAAAGAATTTAGCATTTTGTTTGAAAGGTTATAAGGAATTTAACCAGTTTTAGTGGAGAAAGTGGGAAAACCTTTTTTTCCGGAAACCCGCCTTTCCAAAACAAACGATGGTTTTATTAATTGTCGTA
>JBCFYV010009844.1:0-10307 GCA_039000515.1 Timema cristinae | reverse complement strand
TATGCCCCTCGTTTGATATTTCCATCTTTTAAACTAAAATATAAAGTTACAAAAACCTAAAATAAAGTTATTCTGAACAACTTGTTTAGCGTTTTGACTAAAAATGACGAAAATAAAGAATTGTCATTTCTGGACGATTTCAACAGACGATGATTCTCGAAATCGAGAATATGCGCTCGATTGATGATTTCCATCATTTAACTGAATATATAGTTACAGAACCTTAAATAAAGTTATTTTGAACAACTTATGAACAAATTTTACTAAAACGTTAAGAAATAAAGAAGATTCATTTTCTAAGATTTCAAAACACGAAAAGAATCTGGTATGTCAGTTTGGTTGACGAGTGTCATATTTTAACTGAATGTATAGATACAGCAACTCTAATAAAGTTATTCTGAACAACTTTTTTAGCGTTTTGACTAAAAATGACGAAAATAAAGAATTGTCATTTCTGGACGATTTCAACAGACGATGATTCTCGAAATCGAGAATATGCGCTCGATTGATGATTTCCATCATTTAACTGAATATATAGTTACAGAACCTTAAATAAAGTTATTTTGAACAACTTATGAACAAATTTTTACTAAAACGTTAAGAAATAAAGAAGATTCATTTTCTAAGATTTCAAAACACGAAAAGAATCTGGTATGTCAGTTTGGTTGACGAGTGTCATATTTTAACTGAATGTATAGATACAGCAACTCTAATAAGTTATTCTGAACAACTTGTTTAGCGTTTTGACTAAAAATGACGAAAATAAAGAATTGTCATTTCTGGACGATTTCAACAGACGATGATTCTCGAAATCGAGAATATGCGCTCGATTGATGATTTCCATCATTTAACTGAATATATAGTTACAGAACCTTAAATAAAGTTATTTTGAACAACTTATGAACAAATTTACTAAAACGTTAAGAAATAAAGAAGATTCATTTTCTAAGATTTCAAACACGAAAAGAATCTGGTATGTCAGTTTGGTTGACGAGTGTCATATTTTAACTGAATGTATAGATACAGCAACTCTAATAAAGTTATTCTGAACAACTTGTTTAGCGTTTTGACTAAAAATGACGAAAATAAAGAATTGTCATTTCTGGACGATTTCAACAGACGATGATTCTCGAAATCGAGAATATGCGCTCGATTGATGATTTCCATCATTAACTGAATATATAGTTACAGAACCTTAAATAAAGTTATTTTGAACAACTTATGAACAAATTTTACTAAAACGTTAAGAAATAAAGAAGATTCATTTTCTAAGATTTCAAAACACGAAAAGAATCTGTATGTCAGTTTGGTTGACGAGTGTCATATTTTAACTGAATGTATAGATACAGCAACTCTAATAAAGTTATTCTGAACAACTTGTTTAGCGTTTTGACTAAAAATGACGAAAATAAAGAATTGTCATTTCTGGACGATTTCAACAGACGATGATTCTCGAAATGAGAATATGCGCTCGATTGATGATTTCCATCATTTAACTGAATATATAGTTACAGAACCTTAAATAAAGTTATTTTGAACAACTTATGAACAAATTTTACTAAAACGTTAAGAATAAAGAAATTCATTTCTAAGATTTCAAACACAAAAGAATCTGGTATGTCAGTTTGGTTGACGAGTGTCATATTTTAACTGAATGTATAGATACAGCAACTCTATAAAAGTTATTCTGAACAACTTGTTTAGCGTTTTGACTAAAAATGACGAAAATAAAGAATTGTCATTTCTGGACGATTTCAACAGACGATGATTCTCGAAATCGAGAATATGCGCTCGATTGATGATTTCCATCATTTAACTGAATATATAGTTACAGAACCTTAAATAAAGTTATTTTGAACAACTTATGAACAAATTTTACTAAAACGTTAAGAAATAAAGAAGATTCATTTTCTAAGATTTCAAAACACGAAAAGAATCTGGTATGTCAGTTTGGTTGACGAGTGTCATATTTTAACTGAATGTATAGATACAGCAACTCTAATAAAGTTATTCTGAACAACTTGTTTAGCGTTTTGACTAAAAATGACGAAAATAAAGAATTGTCATTTCTGGACGATTTCAACAGACGATGATTCTCGAAATCGAGAATATGCGCTCGATTGATGATTTCCATCATTTAACTGAATATATAGTTACAGAACCTTAAATAAAGTTATTTTGAACAACTATGAACAAATTTTACTAAAACGTTAAGAAATAAAGAAGATTCATTTTCTAAGATTTCAAAACACGAAAAGAATCTGTATGTCAGTTTGGTTGACGAGTGTCATATTTTAACTGAATGTATAGATACAGCAACTCTAATAAAGTTATTGAACAACTTGTTTAGCGTTTTGACTAAAAATGACGAAAATAAAGAATTGTCATTTCTGGACGATTTCAACAGACGATGATTCTCGAAATCGAGAATATGCGCTCGATTGATGATTTCCATCATTTAACTGAATATATAGTTACAGAACCTTAAATAAAGTTATTTTGAACAACTTATGAACAAATTTACTAAACGTTAAGAAATAAAGAAGATTCATTTTCTAAGATTTCAAAACACGAAAAGAATCTGGTATGTCAGTTTGGTTGACGAGTGTCATATTTTAACTGAATGTATAGATACAGCAACTCTAATAAAGTTTATTCTGAACAACTTGTTTAGCGTTTGACTAAAAATGACGAAAATAAAGAATTGTCATTTCTGGACGATTTCAACAGACGATGATTCTCGAAATCGAGAATATGCGCTCGATTGATGATTTCCATCATTTAACTGAATATATAGTTACAGAACCTTAAATAAAGTTTTTTGAACAACTTATGAACAAATTTTACTAAAACGTTAAGAAATAAAGAAGATTCATTTTCTAAGATTTCAAAACACGAAAAGAATCTGGTATGTCAGTTTGGTTGACGAGTGTCATATTTTAACTGAATGTATAGATACAGCAACTCTAATAAAGTTATTCTGAACAACTTGTTTAGCGTTTTGACTAAAAATGACGAAAATAAAGAATTGTCATTTCTGGACGATTTCAACAGACGATGATTCTCGAAATCGAGAATATGCGCTCGATTGATGATTTCCATCATTTAACTGAATATATAGTTACAGAACCTTAAATAAAGTTATTTTGAACAACTTATGAACAATTTTACTAAACGTTAAGAAATAAAGAAGATTCATTTTCTAAGATTTCAAAACACGAAAAGAATCTGGTATGTCAGTTTGGTTGACGAGTGTCATATTTTAACTGAATGTATAGATACAGCAACTCTAATAAAGTTATTCTGAACAACTTGTTTAGCGTTTTGACTAAAAATGACGAAAATAAAATTGTCATTTCTGGACGATTTCAACAACGATGATTCTCGAAATCGAGAATATGCCTCGATTGATGATTTCCATCATTAACTGAATATATAGTTACAGAACCTTAAATAAAGTTATTTTGAACAACTTATGAACAATTTTACTAAAACGTTAAGAAATAAAGAAGATTCATTTTCTAAGATTTCAAACACGAAAGAATCTGTATGTCAGTTTGGTTGACGAGTGTCATATTTTAACTGAATGTATAGATACAGCAACTCTAATAAGTTATTCTGAACAACTTGTTTAGCGTTTTGACTAAAAATGACGAAAATAAAGAATTGTCATTTCTGGACGATTTCAACAGACGATGATTCTCGAAATCGAGAATATGCGCTCGATTGATGATTTCCATCATTTAACTGAATATATAGTTACAGAACCTTAAATAAAGTTATTTTGAACAACTTATGAACAATTTTACTAAAACGTTAAGAAATAAAGAAGATTCATTTTCTAAGATTTCAAAACACGAAAAGAATCTGGTATGTCAGTTTGGTTGACGAGTGTCATATTTTAACTGAATGTATAGATACAGCAACTCTAATAAAGTTATTCTGAACAACTTGTTTAGCGTTTTTGACTAAAAATGACGAAAATAAAGAATTGTCATTTCTGGACGATTTCAACAGACGATGATTCTCGAAATCGAGAATATGCGCCTCGATTGATGATTTCCATCATTTAACTGAATATATAGTTACAGAACCTTAAATAAAGTTATTTTGAACAACTTATGAACAAATTTTACTAAAACGTTAAGAAATAAAGAAGATTCATTTTCTAAGATTTCAAACACGAAAAGAATCTGTATGTCAGTTTGGTTGACGAGTGTCATATTTTAACTGAATGTATAGATACAGCAACTCTAATAAAGTTATTCTGAACAACTTGTTTAGCGTTTTGACTAAAAATGACGAAAATAAAGAATTGTCATTTCTGGACGATTTCAACAGACGATGATTCTCGAAATCGAGAATATGCGCTCGATTGATGATTTCCATCATTTAACTGAATATATAGTTACAGAACCTTAAATAAAGTTATTTTGAACAACTTATGAACAATTTTACTAAAACGTTAAGAAATAAAGAAGATTCATTTTCTAAATTTCAAAACACGAAAAGAATCTGGTATGTCAGTTTGGTTGACGAGTGTCATATTTTAACTGAATGTATAGATACAGCAACTCTAATAAAGTTATTCTGAACAACTTGTTTAGCGTTTTGACTAAAAATGACGAAAATAAAGAATTGTCATTTCTGGACGATTTCAACAGACGATGATTCTCGAAATCGAGAATATGCGCTCGATTGATGATTTCCATCATTTAACTGAATATATAGTTACAGAACCTTAAATAAAGTTATTTTGAACAACTTATGAACAATTTTTACTAAAACGTTAAGAAATAAAGAAGATTCATTTTCTAAGATTTCAAAACACGAAAAGAATCTGGTATGTCAGTTTGGTTGACGAGTGTCATATTTTAACTGAATGTATAGATACAGCAACTCTAATAAAGTTATTCTGAACAACTTGTTTAGCGTTTTGACTAAAAATGACGAAAATAAAGAATTGTCATTTCTGGACGATTTCAACAGACGATGATTCTCGAAATCGAGAATATGCGCTCGATTGATGATTTCCATCATTTAACATGAATATATAGTTACAGAACCTTAAATAAAGTTATTTTGAACAACTTATGAACAAATTTTACTAAAACGTTAAGAAATAAAGAAGATTCATTTTCTAAGATTTCAAAACACGAAAAGAATCTGGTATGTCAGTTTGGTTGACGAGTGTCATATTTTAACTGAATGTATAGATACAGCAACTCTAATAAAGTTATTCTGAACAACTTGTTTAGCGTTTTGACTAAAAATGACGAAAATAAAGAATTGTCATTTCTGGACGATTTCAACAGACGATGATTCTCGAAATCGAGAATATGCGCTCGATTGATGATTTCCATCATTTAACTGAATATATAGTTACAGAACCTTAAATAAAGTTATTTTGAACAACTTATGAACAAATTTTTACTAAAACGTTAAGAAATAAAGAAGATTCATTTCTAAGATTTCAAAACACGAAAAAGAATCTGGTATGTCAGTTTGGTTGACGAGTGTCATATTTTAACTGAATGTATAGATACAGCAACTCTAATAAAGTTATTCTGAACAACTTGTTTAGCGTTTGACTAAAAATGACGAAAATAAAGAATTGTCATTTCTGGACGATTTCAACAGACGATGATTCTCGAAATCGAGAATATGCGCTCGATTGATGATTTCCATCATTTAACTGAATATATAGTTACAGAACCTTAATATAAAGTTATTTTGAACAACTTATGAACAAATTTTACTAAAACGTTAAGAAATAAAGAAGATTCATTTTCTAAGATTTCAAAACACGAAAAGAATCTGGTATGTCAGTTTGGTTGACGAGTGTCATATTTTAACTGAATGTATAGATACAGCAACTCTAATAAAGTTATTCTGAACAACTTGTTTAGCGTTTTGACTAAAAATGACGAAAATAAAGAATTGTCATTTCTGGACGATTTCAACAGACGATGATTCTCGAAATCGAGAATATGCGCTCGATTGATGATTTCCATCATTTAACTGAATATATAGTTACAGAACCTTAAATAAAGTTATTTTGAACAACTTATGAACAAATTTTACTAAAACGTTAAAAATAAAGAAGATTCATTTTCTAAGATTTCAAAACACGAAAAGAATCTGGTATGTCAGTTTGGTTGACGAGTGTCATATTTTAACTGAATGTATAGATACAGCAACTCTAATAAAGTTATTCTGAACAACTTGTTTAGCGTTTTGACTAAAAATGACGAAAATAAAGAATTGTCATTTCTGGACGATTTCAACAGACGATGATTCTCGAAATCGAGAATATGCGCTCGATTGATGATTTCCATCATTTAACTGAATATATAGTTACAGAACCTTAAATAAAGTTATTTTGAACAACTTATGAACAAATTTTTACTAAAACGTTAAGAAATAAAGAAGATTCATTTTCTAAGATTTCAAAACACGAAAAGAATCTGGTATGTCAGTTTGGTTGACGAGTGTCATATTTTAACTGAATGTATAGATACAGCAACTCTAATAAAGTTATTCTGAACAACTTGTTTAGCGTTTTGACTAAAAATGACGAAAATAAAGAATTGTCATTTCTGGACGATTTCAACAGACGATGATTCTCGAAATCGAGAATATGCGCTCGATTGATGATTTCCATCATTTAACTGAATATATAGTTACAGAACCTTAAATAAAGTTATTTTGAACAACTTATGAACAAATTTTACTAAAACGTTAAGAAATAAAGAAGATTCATTTTTCTAAGATTTCAAAACACGAAAAGAATCTGGTATGTCAGTTTGGTTGACGAGTGTCATATTTTAACTGAATGTATAGATACAGCAACTCTAATAAAGTTATTCTGAACAACTTGTTTAGCGTTTTGACTAAAAATGACGAAAATAAAGAATTGTCATTTCTGGACGATTTCAACAGACGATGATTCTCGAAATCGAGAATATGCGCTCGATTGATGATTTCCATCATTTAACTGAATATATAGTTACAGAACCTTAAATAAAGTTATTTTGAACAACTTATGAACAAATTTTTACTAAAACGTTAAGAATAAAGAAGATTCATTTTCTAAGATTTCAAAACACGAAAAGAATCTGGTATGTCAGTTTGGTTGACGAGTGTCATATTTTAACTGAATGTATAGATACAGCAACTCTAATAAAGTTATTCTGAACAACTTGTTTAGCGTTTTGACTAAAAATGACGAAAATAAAGAATTGTCATTTCTGGACGATTTCAACAGACGATGATTCTCGAAATCGAGAATATGCGCTCGATTGATGATTTCCATCATTTAACTGAATATATAGTTACAGAACCTTAAATAAAGTTATTTTGAACATTCTAAATTTCAAAAACAAAACTTGAAGTAAAGTTGTTCATTTTAATTTCAAACTGAAAAAATCGCAATCTTTGTAAGTGTCATATTAACTTGTTTAGTTAGACAAAACTACAAAAGTAATTGAAATGTTTTACGTTTCAAAGACGAATGAAATTCATTCCGATCATTGATGATTCCTCATAACTGAATATATTGACAGAACCTTAATAATTAATTTAAACTTACTTAATAAATTTTTCTAAAACGTTAAATAAAAGATTATTTTAAGATTTCAAAACAAAAGAAATCTTGTTTAGATTGTTAACGATAATTTTAACTGAATTATAGATACAGCTCTAATAATTTATCTGACAATTGTTTAGCGTTTTGACTAAAATATCGAGAAAATTGCATTTCTGGACAGAAAACAAGAGTATTTCTGACATCGAAAACGATTCTCGAATTGATATCTCATTAATGAATTCATATTTAACTGAACTTTAAAAATTATAAAGTTATTTGAACAACTTATGAACAAATTTTACTAAAACTTAAGAAATAAAGAATTCATTTTCTAAGATTTCAAAAGAAAAGAATCTGGTATGTCAGTTTGGTTGACGAGTGTCATATTTTAACTGAATGTATAGATACAGCAACTCTAATAAAGTTATTCTGAACAACTTGTTTAGCGTTTTGACTAAAAATGACGAAAATAAAGAATTGTCATTTCTGGACGATTTCAACAGACGATGATTCTCGAAATCGAGAATATGCGCTCGATTGATGATTTCCATCATTTAACTGAATATATAGTTACAGAACCTTAAATAAAGTTATTTTGAACAACTTATGAACAAATTTTTACTAAAACGTTAAGAAATAAAGAAGATTCATTTTCTAAGATTTCAAAACACGAAAAGAATCTGGTATGTCAGTTTGGTTGACGAGTGTCATATTTTAACTGAATGTATAGATACAGCAACTCTAATAAAGTTATTCTGAACAACTTGTTTAGCGTTTTGACTAAAAATGACGAAAATAAAGAATTGTCATTTCTGGACGATTTCAACAGACGATGATTCTCGAAATCGAGAATATGCGCTCGATTGATGATTTCCATCATTTAACTGAATATATAGTTACAGAACCTTAAATAAAGTTATTTTGAACAACTTATGAACAAATTTTACTAAAACGTTAAGAAATAAAGAGATTCATTTTCTAAGATTTCAAAACACGAAAAGAATCTGGTATGTCAGTTTGGTTGACGAGTGTCATATTTTAACTGAATGTATAGATACAGCAACTCTAATAAAGTTATTCTGAACAACTTGTTTAGCGTTTTGACTAAAAATGACGAAAATAAGAATTGTCATTTCTGGACGATTTCAACAGACGATGATTCTCGAAATCGAGAATATGCGCTCGATTGATGATTTCCATCATTTAACTGAATATATAGTTACAGAACCTTAAATAAAGTTATTTTGAACAACTTATGAACAATTTTTACTAAAACGTTAAGAAATAAAGAAGATTCATTTTCTAAGATTTCAAAACACGAAAAGAATCTGGTATGTCAGTTTGGTTGACGAGTGTCATATTTTAACTGAATGTATAGATACAGCAACTCTAATAAAGTTATTCTGAACAACTTGTTTAGCGTTTTGACTAAAAATGACGAAAATAAAGAATTGTCATTTCTGGACGATTTCAACAGACGATGATTCTCGAAATCGAGAATATGCGCTCGATTGATGATTTCCATCATTTAACTGAATATATAGTTACAGAACCTTAAATAAAGTTATTTTGAACAACTTATGAACAATTTTTACTAAAACGTTAAGAAATAAAGAAGATTCATTTTCTAAGATTTCAAAACACGAAAAGAATCTGGTATGTCAGTTTGGTTGACGAGTGTCATATTTTAACTGAATGTATAGATACACAACTCTAATAAAGTTATTCTGAACAACTTGTTTAGCGTTTTGACTAAAAATGACGAAAATAAAGAATTGTCATTTCTGGACGATTTCAACAGACGATGATTCTCGAAATCGAGAATATGCCTCGATTGATGATTTCCATCATTTAACTGAATATATAGTTACAGAACCTTAAATAAAGTTATTTTGAACAACTTATGAACAAATTTACTAAAACGTTAAGAAATAAAGAAGATCATTTTCTAAGATTTCAAAACACAAAAGAATCTGGTATGTCAGTTTGGTTGACGAGTGTCATATTTAACTGAATGTATAGATACAGCAACTCTAATAAAGTTATTCTGAACAACTTTTTGCGTTTTGACTAAAAATGACGAAAATAAAGAATTGTCATTTCTGACGATTTCAACAACGAGATCTCGAATCGAGAATATGCGCTCGATTGATGATTTCATCATTTAACTGAATATATAGTTACAGAACTTAAATAAGTTATTAACAACTAGAACAATTTACTAAACGTTAAGAATAAAGAAGATTCATTTCTAAGATTTCAAAAACAAAAAATTGTATGTATTGGTTGACGAGTTCATATTTTAATGAATGTATAGATACAGCAACTAAAAGTTATTCTGACAATTGTTTAGGTTTGACTAAAAATGACGAAAATAAAGATTGTCATTTTGGACGATTTCAAAACGATGATTCCGAAATCGAGAATATGCGCATATTTCAAAAATAATGCATTGAGTTAAAGGATTATTCAATAAATATGTGATATTCATTACTAAAATAAATAAAATTACATTCTTCAATGAAGGATCTTTCAAATTTAAACAAAAACTAATAATTTATAGATTATATTTTATTTAATAATAAAAGAAAAATAAAGTTTTTGAACATTCATTTTTACTAAATAAAATAAAAATGTATTTCTGAAATTTACGAAGATTGAAAAATATACATTGTGATTAAACTACTGAATATAATGTCATATAAAAATAATATTTGAA
>JBCFYV010009843.1:0-25547 GCA_039000515.1 Timema cristinae | reverse complement strand
CAGCATCTCTGGGAGTACGCAGCTATAAGTACGTACGTGTAAAACAAGTTGCATAACAATAGGCAGACAGAAGTGCCAAGCCGCGAACAATGTTGATGAAGGGTGAGCCCACGTCAAATGAAACCGAAAGATTCTGTTGTGACCCAGTCGGAGAGGTCATTTTGAATACCTGTTGTGATGTTCCTGCTTAATTATTCATATTGTGGACAATCAAACACGTACTTACTTACAGCTGAGTAAGCACGGCATTGTGTCTATCATCATCTACATTTAGTTATACAAAATTAAATTTCAAAACTATATTTTTCCAAGGAGTTTTTGTTTCTTTCCACTGAGGCTGTAGTTTAAGTTTAGACAGATAGGTTATAAACGCTATGAATATATGTAATTTATTATTTGTAAAAGAAATACTATTTACCTATCGATGGGAGTACGAAACAACAAACTAAAACAATTATTAATCTTTTAAATTAAGATTAGAAATTTATTATTTATTATTTATCTTTAGATTTGCAGTTGATTTAGAGATAAAAATTATAAAACAAAAGTGAGAAGAAAACAGTTATTTGCTTGTTATAAGTTGTAATATTAGGAAACCAACAATACTATTGGATTTTAACGTGAATAACAATATCCAATATCCATCCAGAGAGTATAGGTAACACATTAGTGATAGTGCGGTTTAAATCATTTAGCAGTTTTCAAGTTTTCAAGTTTATCGTGATCATAACAAGTCAACTCGTAAACTTATCTCTTTGGTCATACATGAGAGACCCTCTATTAGTGTTAGTTTATTAAACGCGAAGAGACTTTATGGGTAATAATGCTGGATATAAAATAACTATCCAAAAACAAAGAGCTAATATTTCAAATATACTAAGCCTACAAAATAAAAGCCATCAAACATATGTCATTACTTCCTCCATGGCAAAGCGCGTTCCTCCTCATCGCTGTAATACATTCCCATCTAGGCAAAGATTAAAAACGACCGGGCACAAATAAACCGACACAAACGAAAGAAGTTAGGAAGTATTCAAATAATTAGAGTTTAAAACATTCCTACCACAATGGAATTTTATTTTTTACTGGTTTCAATTTGAAGAGGTTCATAATCTTTTACTTGAGTAGAAAAAAGTTATAAACAAAGCCTTTAATATCTGTTGTTATAAGACCTTCTGTTAATTAAATTTACCTCTCTAACCTAATTTCAAACGTGGATTGACATTAAATCCATTTATACTCATGCTAAACATTTTGAAATGTTTTCAAAAATATATTTCTAGCAAAGAAAATGTAATAGAGAATTGAAGGATTCCTCAAGAGTAAGTTTTTACTGTCTGTAATATAATCTTTATAACATTTATGAGTTTAATAAAAAAATATTTCAAGTGGGGTGGGGACATTTTTATTTTATTTCGATGACGTCAATAGTTTCATTGATTCCGTTGTGGGGCTGGAATCTTGACTTAGTGGTTGACTACGAATCTAGAGGTCCAGAGTTCTGGTGGAACAAGACATATTTTTCCCGAAGGTAAATTGTTCCTATTGTTGACATGGTCTGAATAATTAAACTTAAGCTGGGTTTAATACTTCTACTGGCACTACATAATAATTATCATCACATATCATTGGGCCAAAGTAACTAAATTTAAATGGTGTCCCAACCTCAAAGAAGGCTACATATTCACCACTGTCAGTAGAAGACAAGAAATGTAAAGCAGACAAACCCCGATGACAGATGCCAAAAAAAAAGTGCGTTTTTGTTTACGAAACACTATCATGTCATTATAACCTTTAACACTATTCTCCTAAGGCTGATTAATTAATTACTAGTTTTAGATAGCCAAAAACTAATCATTTACTTTTTCATATAGATGTATTATTGTATTCCTGATATATTTTTTATCTCAAGATGATTAATCTTGATAGTCTATGCTTCCTCAAGTCAAAATAAATAAATAAATATATATATATATATATATATATATATATATATATAAATTTGGGGGTTGTGGTTTTGTTTGTTTCTATATTTGAAGTTGACTCCCACTTTCAAAAACTCATGTTTTTATGATTGCAATAGCTAGTTCTTAATTTGTTTCAGACTGTTCCTCCAAAAAGTTCCCTGTGTTCCATTTCAATAAGCCCACAAATTATATTTTTAGATCGGGGGATGGGGGAAAATATAAGGTATCCCCTCCACTTTTTAAAATTGATATTTTTACTATTGCAATCTTTTTTCCAGATTGTTCCACAAAAAGTTTTCGTTTGATATTCTTTTATAGGTGAAAATTATATATTACCAATGGAGAGGAGGTGGAGGCAGCGTCATGGTAGGCCACCCTTACCCATATTTTAAAATTGTCATATTTATGGTTGTAATAGTTTTTTTCGTGATTTTTCAGCCAAAAAAAAATTTGTTCCATATTTCTTCTTTCCCAAACTGGAAGTGAGCTATTGACACTTTATTTACTATTGAGGGTTCAACTATATTGTAGCCCACCTTTAATGTGAATCTGTAACTCCCATTTACATTTAATAGTGTTTAATCTAAAACAGAACTAGATTTAAAGGTGTTTTAATTGATTTAATTACATTGACAAATAAATACCTAGTAAATAAATAATATGAAACTCCACATGGACTTTCTAACTCAATTGATTAAAAATTGAGATATTTACTAAATACTCGTAATATATGTGAAACGAAATAATATAAAGAGCAAACCCGATATATTTTCAACATTTTATTAGGGGTTGCACATTTAACGGTTATCGAATTGCTATTAAATTCCTTATTTCTAAATTTAGAACAATAAATAAATATTGACTATTGATTCCAAAATGATAGATATAGATCATTGGTGTACAAACATTTCCCCTAAGAGGTTAAAGAATAATGAACATAAACCTTTTGAGATACTTATCTACTCACTCTATGGAATTATAGAAATATTGCCTTAAAACTTAAGTAATAATTCTGTACAACTAAAGCTCACAAAATATTTATACTATATTTGCCAATATCTCAGAAACTGTTGATTTCATAAATATATATTTCCAATAAAAGGTTTTTTAATTACAATAGTACTAAAATTTTGCAATGATAAGTTATTAAGTATTTTAAATAGTTGGGGAGATACGGAAGTTTCTGCTTCTGTAAAGTACAGTACCTTAAAATTCATTTTCATGGAAGATGAAAATAACCTGTTTATTTATAATCTTAATCAACGCCTAGATACGAATTTTAATCAAAATCGTTAGAGCCAATTTTGAGAAAATAGTTTTTTTAAATCTTTTTGTCCTTTATTAAGCTACACTTAATTTTGGGGTTAAGCACACAATCAGACAGACGGCATTACAAAGACAACTTTTTAGTGTTCGGGGCTCATGAAACGTTGACATCCATTAACATTTCGGGTTAGATATTTTTTACATATATGAACTTTATTGTTCGAAAAGTAAAAAAATATATATTTAAGTTATGATTGAAAATTATTGGTTTTATAAAAAAAAATCGAATAAATAATTTGTATTATAAATTTACCTACGTATTTGAAATGATAAATAATTTCATATCTCAAATAGTTTTGGAGATGTGATAAAAAATTACAAAGTACACATCAGACCGGAACCATTATGTCTTTTTTCTGAAAAAATTAGAGTAGCCATTTTATTTACAATATTGACCAATGTGTTACATTACGAATCTTGGCGAGCGTTAATAGTCGCCTATTAACCCCACGTTGTGTCGCCATTTGTTACACTTACGTTTCTTCAGCCCCTTGTTGGAATGCTATTAGTTACACTTTTCGCGTTCCTTCCCTCATTGGACGTCATTTATTACACTTCGTAATATTTTTGATTATAAATGCCCCACGTTGTGTCGCTATTTGCTATATTACATAACAGAGTCATTTATAAGTCACTCCGTAAATCATTATTTCTATTACGCAACTATGTGCTTTACTTATTATGCCTCGTTCCTTATCATTAGACTTTAATAAATGATAATATATCACATAAAGTTTGATATCTGTTTATTCTTTAAATTTAAATCATATTGTTATTAATATTTTCTAATCGAAACACGATCATGTCGAGGGCCTAACAATTATAATCACTGATCGCTTAAAGCACGTCCATTCAAGACCACGACCGATTGCACAGTAAAAATACGGAGTTTCAAAAAGTCACATATATCTGAGTTCAATAGAAGCTTCTCGAAGGAATCTTCCTAACGGTAAATTACACACCTTCAAACTCAGAACAAAAATACCTATTGCTTTTGGATGTTTCTCGAAGGAAATACTTAACATTTCTTAAATTTAGCTCCAGTAGATGCTGCCATCTTACCACGAGGCGTGAACTAACTAGTAAATAATTTAGAGGAAGACGTGATTTAAGCGCCACGTAATAGGTTGTAAAATTTAAATAAAGTAAAATATGTTTAATTATATGTAAAATATTTTTGAATATATGAATAATTAGAATGATAAATGGTCAATGCTTTCAAATACTCCTTAGGGTCAATCTATTGCATTACAATACCCCCCAAAGTGTATCGGAAAGTAGAGACTAGTCTTATACTTTTTGATACGCTTTGCCAAAATAAAAAAAGAAGACATGATCACCTTTCGTACACCCTGTATAAGTTTTACAAATTTTACAAAAATTTCACTATTTTGAAACATCCTGTATAGTTTCACAAAATTTACTTAAAGTTCAATATTTTTAAACATCCTGTATAGAATTAACAAAATTGCATCAAGTTCAATATTTTGAAGTGGAAGTTATATGAATTAAGCATTAAAATAAAATTTATCAGTTATAATTAGGATTAACTAAAATAAGATAATCTAAGTAAAACATTTAGTATAATTATGATTAAATGAAATAAAATATCTAAGTAAGATGTCAGCCTAATTATAATTAACTGACATAACATAGTCTAAGTTTATTATATCAAGAAAATTTAATTTAATTGTCACAAATCGAAGTGTCTTTTAATTAATTTTTGCCAAGAAATTTGCATTTCCTTTATGTCTTGTCTTTTTTTTAATTCTATGCAATCTTCTTTAAATAATTGTTGCACTTCGTTTCATGATCCTTCACGGATCCACTTTTGTGATTATTTTTTTTTTCACACACTTAACAAAGGCTCTTAACACTTTGTTACACTTACTCTTAAAAGTCTCTTGGCCAAACTTGCTATATGATCACAAACATTTACAACTTTATGTACCAAACGGTCAACTAAATTTTGCTATATGAGCACCACATTTGCTGAAAATAGCTTAACTTAACATAAAAATTTAAAATAAACACAATTAACTAGTAAAACATATAAGTACATTGTTTAAATCATATAAATGGCAATATCATACACATACATTGTCTAACAACAGAAAATTATTATTATCATACAGTATCATTGATTTAATTAGTATGACACTTAACCCCTAGTAAAACAAAATGAAAAACAACAACTCGATGCTGAATCTCTCCACAGCACGGAAAACCATAGTTTATACACTCTCTAACAAGACCTTAGTGGTTTAATACAAGCTCACATTTTGAAATATTCTTGTAATTAATTATTTATTATTATGATTATTATTCCTTTCAAAATTTTATTTAAAAGAAAGTTGCTTTAAACTTGTGACATAATATTGATTTATTTTTATAACAGGCTCAATAAAGGCTAACTCCCAAAAACTGGAACGTATCCTCAGGATACTTCCCGGCATACAGTGACCGACAATCCCATTTCTCAGGCCTTCAAAACACACAAGAGGTGTTCTCTTAACGGTCCAAACCTCGTTCAAATGTCTGGTAACCACAGGCGGTTCAGAACTCTGCTGACCCCTTGGCCCAGAAAAACTCTCAAAACTCTAATACGGGTGGTCCAGGTTCAATGCCTGCCCCCTAAAACTCACAATACTTAACTCGGGTGGCCCAGGTTCAATGCCTGCCCCCTAACACTTACAAGGTAGTCAGACCTCTGCGACAAAACTACTCTCTTGCCAAACGTCGAAGAATCCAAGTCCTGACATCACAACATGTCACTGTATAGCAGAAATTACCTGCCTCAACTCAATTTTTATTATAAGCTTGTCTTAAATTACCTGTCTGACCTGGTGCTTTCCGGGTACACCCCTACCCTCAACTGACTATACTTTGTAATAAATCCATTTCTACTCCTTCCTTCACCAAGCACTTCAGAGGATGCTTCCCTCCCTCAAATTTGTCATTAATAATGAAAACAAAATGAAGTACTTGTCCTTACTTTCCAGAGTTGGACTGTATTGAAATATTAAGGAGGGTCACCTTCCATACTAATCTTTACAATGAAATGGCCCTTATTTACAAGGTTAAGAAGATAAAATTACATAATATACTAAGAGCTTATTGCTTAATAATTCTAATTACATTATTATTTCTCACCCCCTCTTTCTCTCTCTCTCTCTTCCTTTAAGCTAGCCTAACCTGGAATTATACTTTCCAAAGTTGGACTGTATTGAAGTGTTAAGAAGGTGGGTCACTTTCCACACCTATCCTCACAATAAAAAAATTGGGCTCCCATTTACAAGGTTAAAAAGATAAAATTACAAAATATACTGAGAGCCCCGGCGCTTCACAATTCTTGTTACCTTATTATTATTATTTCTTCACTTCTCTCTCCGATTCCTTAGCTAGCCTAACTTGAAAGTACCGTTTCACACTGATCTGCACCGCGATGGAGACTTACTGATCCTTACTTTAGCCCTTTCAAGTTCTGAGAGCTATCCATATTGCACTGCAGCCTCATAATTCTCACAACTTCCTAACATAATCTATCGTGATAGGATACAGGTTGCTTTAGGATTGTGTTTCTGTAACATACATTCCTACTGATCCACTAATTGATGATAGGGCTTTAATTCAGTTACATTGTAGGTTCCTTTTACCTGTCTAGTCTCCTGGTCTTCAATTAGGTACACATTATGACCTATTATTCTTTTTACCTGATAGGGACCTTCATATAGTAAAAAGAATTTCTTTATCTCTTTATTTAAGCCTGATGATAGTTTGTGATTTTTTACCAGAACTGACTGTCCAACAACATAACTTACAGGTTTGTGGATGTTTTTATCATGATAATGGGATCTTTTTGTGGCTACATCTTTTAGTCGTTTCACGACAATATGTAATTTAGCTTGTTGATCCTTTTCTATTCTAGGTGGAAAATCAAAAAGTTTCTCTAGGTTCCTACAGGGCCTCCTCCCTTTCATGAGCTCTATAGGTGTAAAACCTGTACTCTCGTGAGTAGTGGAGTTTAAGCAAAATTCTATTTTCTCTACTTGGTTCGCCCAGGAAGCATGCTTGTTGTGACAATACAACCTCATAAACCTGCCTATTTCTCGATTTACTCTCTCAACACTGTTACTCTGAGGATGATATATTGATGTATATTTTGTTTTTATGCTATGGGCCTCAAGGGTTTCTCTCCAGAATTTGGATATGAACTGCTTCCCATGATCCGAAACAATAACCTGTGGAACTCCTACGTCGTTAATATAATTTTGAACAATTTTGTTCGTGACTGCTCTGGCAGTAGCCCTCCTAATAGTGTATAACTTCACAAACTTGGTACAGATGTCTAATACTGCAAAGATATATTGGACACCCCTTATACTAGATGGAAGTGGGCCATATATATCTACGAAGACTAATTGTAATGGGTGTTCTGCTATAACATTTTTCATGAGTCCTTCATATTTTACATTGGGAATTTTGGTTTTCTGACATATGTCACATGTTCTTAATATTTTAGCTATAGTTTTGTTCATTTTAGGAAAGTTGCATGATTCTTGTAAAATTTTGTAGCACTTTTTTACTCCTACATGGCCATAGTATTCATGGCAACTATTGATTACTGGAATAATAAGTTCCTTAGGAATACATATAGTCCAAACTTTGTCAACAGAAGTTTTTTTGAAAAGTAATTCCCCATAAATTTGATAATTAGCACTAATTTCCGGCTTAGAGTTTTTCTTTTCTAATTCTATGAAAATTTTACTTAATTTAAGGTCATTTCTTTGGGATTTGGGTAATTCCTGTTTAATATTTTTATCAGTTTCATTCATTACTTCCCTTTTGTGTGCCAATACCCTGAATTCTGTGTCAATGGTTCTTTCAACTACACCCTCAGGAGGATATCTAGACAGAGTGTCAGCTACTACCTGTTCTTTACCTGGGATATACTTAATGTCTAAATCATATTCTTGTAGTAACAAAATCCATCTGGTGAGCCTGCCATGAAGTAGCTTACATTTGTTAATAAAAGTAAGTGCTCTGTGGTCTGTATACAAAACAGTAGTTTTCCCTATGATGAAAATACGAAATTGAATGCAACTGAACACTATAGCGAGTAATTCTTTTTCAGTTATTGTATAGTTGATTTCTGGTCCATGTAACACCCTGCTGGCAAAAGCTATTGGTCTACGTTCTCCCTGTTCATCAATTTGAAATAATTCTGCACCTATCGCTTGACCTGATGCATCACAAGAAATGCACATGGGTTTACTAAAATCTGGATGTTTTAACATGACTGTACTCACAAATTGATCCTTAATTTGTTTCATAGCTGTTTCCTCTGTTATACCCCAGCTCCATTTCTCACCTTTTCTAGTTAGTCGAAGTAGTGGGAGTACCAGGTTCGAATGACACTTGATGAACTTCCTGTAATAGTTAATCAAACCTAAAAAAGCTTGAAGTTGCTTCTTATTTTTAGGGATAGGAAATTCCCTAATGGCCCTAGTTTTATCTTCATCAGCTGATACACCTTCTGGAGAAATTATGTGTCCCAGAAAATTTATTTTTTTTGATAAAAAAGCCGATTTTTCTAGGTTCACCGTCATGCCACCTAATTTTAATTTTTTCAGTACTAGTCCCACTTGTTCCACATGTTCCTTGAAAGTACTTGATGCTATGACTATGTCATCGACATATAGGGTAACGAAGCTTAATACTTCTGGCCCCAATACTTTTTCTAGACCTCTAATGAAATTGCTAGTAGAAACCGATAGACCGAATGGCATTCTCTTAAAACAGTAAGTTCGTCCATTATATATGAATGAAGTATACTTCCTAGAGTCTTTGTGCAATCCTATCTGCCAAAATGAACTTACTAAGTCCAAAGACGTTAAATATTTACAACCCTCAAATTTTTGTATGAGCTCATTAGCTGGTGAAGTGGTCTCCTCATCTCTTACCAATATCTGATTTATCTTTCGTGCATCAAGGCACAGTCGAATTCCTTTGTTTTTTTTACCAACTACAACTAGTGGATTAACAATATCAGAACTACATCTTTCTATAATGTCCCACTCTAACATGTGAGCTAGTGCCTCTTCAACAGCTGGTCTTTGACTATATGGTACTGGGTATGACTTACAATTGAATGGTGATTGATTTGTTACCTGGAGTTCACACTCGTAAAGTTTGTTCAACCCAGGTTTTCTAGAAAAAACCTCTCTATTTTCCCACATGGTTTCTAGTAGGTCCTGAGTTTGTTCCCCATCTAAGTTCATTTTATTGACTTTATTTTCTATTTCTTCCCATGGTATGTTTGACTCATAATTAGATGTTAATTGCTGCATTTTGATATTTTCAGTATGTTTTGCTTCGATACAACCTACTTTACTTATCTGTATTTGCACCCTATTCACATGTGATTTTTCAATGAATGAAACTTGTAGTTTTACTGGATTCTTGTTTATAGATAATTTTCTGCTTTTATAATCAATATTAACCTCAAAACCTGTTAACCAATCTGATCCTAATATTACAGGTACATTAAGATTTTCCACCACAAGAAAAATAATAGTAATTTTTACCTCATTAATCGCCACATCCAGCAACACTTGTTTCTTCACTTTTTTGTTCCTTGATCCTGTAGCGGCTATTAAGGTTACATTGGTAACTGGCAATTCAGGAATAACCTCATCTGGGTTTTGCTTTTTTATTTCTTCAAAACACTCCTGGGAAATAGCCGTTATCTCAGATCCCGTGTCTACCAATAATTTTAACTTAAGGTTACCTACCTTTCCTTCTATCTCTGGGGATATTGCCTTACAGAACTCATTTTTACTATTATTTTCTTGCAATAGATCCTCCATGGGATCACCTTGTAAAATTACATATTGTTTAACATATTGTTTAACAAAGTTCAAATAATTAATCTGTTCATTAGTCCTATTTATTACTACTTTGTTGACCTCATGTGGACTGCCATGGGCCCTAGCAATCAGTTTCCCTGATTTTCATTTCTAACGACTGTGTGACCCATTGTGAATGGTGCAATATCATTAAAGATAGGTGCAGAGTGTACTTCTGCTGCTATTCTTCTAGTCTGACTATTATTTACCTGTTTGTTGTAATTGTCTCGGCTCTCTTGTCTGGGTTTTCCCTCACCCCTTCTCGGTGTCCTATCATATGATTGTTGGGACCTTGCCTATTTTGTCCTTGGTTTATAAAATAGTTAGGTCTGTTGGGCCTACCGTCTTCTCGACGCTTTGAATCTTGGAATGGGTTTGGTGGTCTATTTTGTTTATTATCACGACCGAATGGATTATAGGTCTGTCTAGTTCTATCAAAATTGGGTGTTTCATTTCTACCTTCCCTTTCCCCATTCCTTTGCCACCTATTGTCAAATCCTATCAATACTCTTTCCATCTCCTTCACATTTTGGGCATTAACACTTAACAGTACATTTTGTACCTGAAGAGGAAAGTGATTTGTTAGATGTTTCACCAACCTGTATTCTTCCAATGGATAATTTAAATACCTAGCCTGAGAAACAAAACCATGAAAATACTCATTCATTGTGCCTTTTTTTGAATCATATCTATTATTAAATATTAACTGCAGAAAGTCGTCCTGCATCTCTTGAGACCAAAAGTGATCCAAAAATGCGCGCTTAGCCTGTTCATAGGTCTCCCATTCATCCTCTAAATAACTGGCCCATACACTTTTATATTGTTAGTTTTAATTTAATTTGTGAAATCCCAACATATAAAAACAAAATTTTATTACCCCCAAAATACACAATTGAAATTAGATAATTTTTTTTTTTTTTTTTTTTTAATTAGAGTTACAGCTTCTGTTGACCACTTATCTGTCCTCGACGCTGTTTCTTGACTGCATGCCGTCTCCAAAAGGTCCTCAGTCCCGTTCCTTGATGGTGTGCCGTTGGTGTGCCGTCTCTTGCAGGTGTGCCGTCGGCGTGTCGTCTCTTGCAGGTGTGCCGTCTCCAACATTCCTTTGCGCTGTTTCTTGACTGTGCCGTCTCCTTGGTGTGGTGTGCCGTCCTTTGGTGATTATGTGCCGTCTCCTGGTGTGCCGTCTCTTCCTTTAGCTCAGTGACGCACCTCTGTCTCAGTTCGCGGTATTCGAGCCCTAAGTTGTAGCGCCATTTGTTACATTACGAATCTTGGCGAGCGTTAATAGTCGCCTATTAACCCCCACGTTGTGTCGCCATTTGTTACACTTACGTTTCTTCAGCCCCTTGTTGGAATGCTATTAGTTACACTTTTCGCGTTCCTTCCCTCATTGGACGTCATTTATTACACTTCGTAATATTTTTGATTATAAATGCCCCACGTTGTGTCGCTATTTGCTATATTACATAACAGAGTCATTTATAAGTCACTCCGTAAATCATTATTTCTATTACGCAACTATGTGCTTTACTTATTATGCCTCGTTCCTTATCATTAGACTTTAATAAATGATAATATATCACATAAAGTTTGATATCTGTTTATTCTTTAAATTTAAATCATATTGTTATTAATATTTTCTAATCGAAACACGATCATGTCGAGGGCCTAACAATTATAATCACTGATCGCTTAAAGCACGTCCATTCAAGACCACGACCGATTGCACAGTAAAAATACGGAGTTTCAAAAAGTCACATATATCTGAGTTCAATAGAAGCTTCTCGAAGGAATCTTCCTAACGGTAAATTACACACCTTCAAACTCAGAACAAAAATACCTATTGCTTTTGGATGTTTCTCGAAGGAAATACTTAACATTTCTTAAATTTAGCTCCAGTAGATGCTGCCATCTTACCACGAGGCGTGAACTAACTAGTAAATAATTTAGAGGAAGACGTGATTTAAGCGCCACGTAATAGGTTGTAAAATTTAAATAAAGTAAAATATGTTTAATTATATGTAAAATATTTTTGAATATATGAATAATTAGAATGATAAATGGTCAATGCTTTCAAATACTCCTTAGGGTCAATCTATTGCATTACAAATGCTTAGAAATAAAATTTAATCAAAATCATTAAAGTCAATTTAAAAAAAATAGATTATTTCTCTTTGTGCCATTTAGTAAACTACCCTTAATTTTATGGTTAGATATCCAAGTCCAAAAGTCTCTTGGGGCAACCCTATGAAAACTCTCGATACCAAGTTTTAGATTGATCGCTAAAACAATTAAGGCTCTAGTCTGAGGTTCAGGCAGACAGACAGAAATTCAAAAACAACTTTTTTGGATTTGCGAGTCATGACACGTTGAAATTAATCAAAATCTCAAGTTTGATTTTTTTAAAGATCACAATACTTTCTCTTCCTCTAAGACAGCGAGAAAGTAAAACGACTATAGAAACCAAATCATATATTTAATTAATTTGATATCCCAAAGATATTATAAACAATTTAAACAGACTACCTAAAATAAAGTTGTTTTATTATAACCATCACTATTTAAAAAGTTGTATTTAGTTTTAATAGACCTACTGCGTGGCTCATGTTATTTAATATGAACACATTATATTGTTTCCTTGAGGCTAGCTATATAAATTAGAACGTCTTTAGAAATAGTTTCAAATATTTTTAAACAAAATTATTATCTATAATTTTAAAATGAATAAATTATGAATAAAACCATTGACACTATTTACACAAAAGATGGGGTTTAAAAATTGGTTCTAGCTGTGAAGATGGTCTCTTTTAAATAAATGTAGTGAATAATGCAACTATTGTTTATGACAGAACAAATGCGGTTCAAACAAAAAAAAAATTGTGTAGCAATCTACAAGAAGAGTAGAGTTAACAATAATTAAATAAAAGTTAACATTTAAAGACCGCATAAAGTGAAAGTACCTCCAACCCTAATGTAAATATACCACTTGAAAAACATATCGAACCGGACCAAACAAAAGGTTGCAACCATAAATATATCTCTTGACTAAATTGAGGGGTTACTTTAAAATTGACCCAATAATTATATTCTTAGCAACTTTGAGTCCAAACAAAGAGGCCATACGAGACATTTCAAATAAAAAAAATAAAAAAAACCAAGAACAAAAACATCTGCAAAGACAAAATATTGAATTTTAAAAGTGTGTATTTATGTGTGAGTGGGAGAATTGTATCGTATAATGGGCCCCTTGCGAGTAAACAACGTATCAAACGTGCATTTCCCCTTTGTACAAAAACCAATACAGAACAAAAGGAACTTTTGAATGATTAATCCAGAACAAACAACGAACAAATGATTTCAACCAATAAAAAAAACGGGTTTTTCATATAAGGGGGAATACTCTAAATCTGACCAATCGCCACTAAACCAAGTGTCACAATTTTACTTTAAGTTAAAGATAAAGATTTAAGTTAAAGTTACAGATAAAGTGTAAAACAAATAACACTCTTTATAGAAAAGTCCTATACAAATTCGCAAATGATCGCAACCCTAAAAATGTGTATTTTTAAAAGTGAGAAATTTACTTATTAGGAGGCCTCCCTCTCCCAAATATAAACATATAATTTGTGGGTCTATTAAAACGGAACAAACGTAATATTTAAGGACAAATCTGGGGAAAAGAAGAACAAAATATTACAATCGTAAAAACATGATTTTTTTTATAATGTGGGAAGGTGTGAGGAGGCTACCGTGAAGTTGGCCTCTCAAAGTGTCACAACATCACTTCATAACTGTTACATAAGTGATATGAAACAAATTACATAGTTTGTTGAACAATCTGGAACAAACGATCTTAACCATAAATATGTCAGTTTTTAAAAGTGGGAGGCTACCAAAATTTCCCCTCTACCTTTCCCCATGCAAATATATCATTTGTTGGCCTATAAACACAGGACGAATTAAACTCTTTGCGGAAAAATATGGAGTAAACGAAGATCAGAGGACTGTAATAATAAAGGTAGTAACTCTTCAACGTAGAGGGAAGGGAGGTATGGTAGAATAACTTCATGAACTTTTGTAGCTGGCGCTAAAGACGAAATGCTTTTATGTGTTTCATTCATACACAGTATCTAGATGTCATTTGGTCCTTTCTAAAGGCAAAATCTTGATTTGTATCCTATCTTTAAAATTGATGGGAGTTTACTGAAAGCTAATTTGTGAAAATTCGAAATTTGTTGAAATAGAAATAACGATTTTGGTTAAAATCATTAAAAATAACTTTTTGAAACCATTTTGAAGGAAAAAAAAAAAAATAGTAAACCCAAATAAGACTCAATATTCAACCTTCTCTTCACTGGAAAACCAGACCAAACAAGCCTCATGTCTTTGACCACGTAACCACTAGTGTGGGTAATTTTAGGATAATACTTACTTGAATGTTAATTAGTGTAACTGAATATTTACTTGGAAGGAGCGTGGGAATTCCTATAGGAAGAAAAACCTCTTCAGTAAAATATATATCCGGAATTTGAGCCTTGACATCTCATTTTGTTGTATTTAATTATTAAAAATTAAGCGTTAGAAAAAGTAAAGTGTTGAAATAATAGTTTTCATAAAAAAAAAACATTAGTGTCCACGTGATCTAAGTGGTAAATTCTTCCAATCTGGTTTACCAGTGGTGGACTGATCGGAGTTTGAATCACTGCCACGTGGTCAGGGTTGTCACTATTCTAAAACCTTTCTCATTGTTTACCCACTAAATGCAAGAATGCAAGTACGGTACGTTTGAAGTATATTTTACCTCTTTTACACCTATTCCAACAGCGTATATATACCGGGAGTTGGTGACCTAGTGGTCTAGTGGTAAGGTGTCAGACTTCTATGCTGGCGGCCGGGGTTCAATCCTCGGTCCCAGCACAGATTTATCTGATTTCCAAACCCTTCCTTCACCTCTCACAAGACATCTTGTGAATGTGGGGAATGCCAGGCCTCCACCGTGGTTTGGATTCCACGTTAAACTGTAGGTCCTTCATTTCATCTCACAATCACCCTACCATTACACATTAGCGTAAGTGCGTATAACCCGAACGGGTAGTAAGACGCGGTGCTAATAATAATAATATAATAATAATAATAATAATAATAATAATAATAATAATAATATACCGGGAGTTCAATTGGATTATTAGCACTGCGTCTTATTACCTGTTTGGGTTATATGCACTTACCCGCCTCGGTGGCGTAGTTGGCAAACGCGCTTGTCGTGTTGAGCTCGACTGCTGAGGACGGGGAGATCGAGGTTCGAATCTCGGTTGGGTGAACTGGGAGTGGTTTTTCCTAAATGGTTTTCCACTCTCCCTCCACGCAAATGCGGGTTCACTTCCTCTAATTAAACCTTCCCAATTCCTAATCCATTAGCGTAATTAGTACTTAAAGCGTATAACCCGAATGGGTAGTAAGACGCGGTGCTAAATATATATATATATATATTATATATGCACTTACGCTAATGTGTAATGTTAGGGTGATTGTGAGATGAAATGAAGGACCTATAGCTTAACGTGGGATCCGAACCACGGTGGAGGCCTGGCATTCCCCACATTCACAATTTTTGATTAATACACGCCTTGTCAGAGGGGAAGGGAGGGGTTTGGGAATCAGATAAATTTGTGGGAGGGATTTGGGATGGAACCCTGGACTCCCAGCACAGAAGGCCGACACCTTACCCCTAGGCAACCAGGTCACTCTGTTTAATTGAAAGTTTTCACCAAGATATTTCGAAAACAACGTATTGCAGGAAAAAGTATTTTAAACAAAAGTTGTTTGGTTCTAATAAACGCGTGTGCGCGCGCACACACACACACATACATATACATATTAACGTATATATGCATATAGCTCGAACAAAGGCGAGACATAGTGACATAAAGATAAAATCGTTTGAATGGGTTGCGCTCTGGTACTTAAACGTACTAATAAATAGTGCAGGTGTCAACATTGACCTAGAAACCCCTAGCCTCATCACCCCCTTCCCCCCCCCCTCAATTTCTCCAACTGCATCCCGTAACAACAAAATCCACTACGCTTCTATAATTTAGTGAGGACATGAGAGCCCATTCAGTGACTTCTAAAATGGGTTTCCCAACGACCAGTAAACGTGTGGGTTCCTTTAAAATTTAGAGGGAGTTCCTTTCAACTGATATCCCAGGTAAGGAAGGATTACCGTTAGTTAGATGCTTAGTTGGCTGGGTTTGTGGTCTAATTTTTTTGCACTATGGATCTAAAGAACGGTTGTATCGATCAATATTAGATTTTATGTAGATATAAGGCTATATATGAGGATGATTTTTAACAAGGTCATATTCTTAAATACAAAAAATCTGCTCATAAGCCATTAACAACAAAAACTTACCCTTAAGCACGTTGATTATCTTTGACGTCACGACAAGCAAATATAGGATTTAGCATGTTATTATTATTAGCACCGCGTCTTACTACCCGTTCGGGTTATACGCACTTACGCTAATGTGTAATGGGTAGGGTGATTGTGAGATGAAATGAAGGAACTACAGTTTAACGTGGAATCCAAACCACGGTGGCGGCCTGGCATTCCCCACATTCACAAGATGTCTTGTCAGAGGTGAAGGAAGGGTTTGGTAATCAGATAAATCTGTGCCGAGACCGAGGATTTAACCCAGCCGCCAGCACAGAAATCTGACACCTTACCCCTAGACCACCAGGTCACCTTTAGCATGTTAATGTATTAACATTTTAGTAGGTGGGTATTAAAGATATAGCATTTAAATAGAAAAAATTTATTCTTAAACAGTTATAGAAATGTATTAAACTCTCACAAAATTATGTTTTTGATTTTAAAGTCATCTTTTATATATATATTAAATCATCTACAACTTAATTCGCATTTGGATTTTTTTTAAATATAAATTTATGGAGCTATCCGAACGAACTGAATTATCATTATCATCATTAACTGTTTCCAACTGCGGATGAATTAGTATACATGAAAAAATAATATATTACATTTATTTATACAATAATAAGGGTAAAGCCTATCTCCAACAGGCGACATCGGATTTGGCATGAAGTCTGTTCCCTCTTGTTCTAATCTATCTTAGATGTTTCATAATAGGTAGTAGTACCATCTTCGATTTTTGAAGTCTTAGACATTTCTCATCAATATAGTATACCGCTTAATGTTCATACATAATTTAGGTCCTCTTTTAATTATTTATTGGTTGCACCCATCATTTTATATTTATCAATTTTATGACTTTTTAAATTAGGATGGCATACTCCATAGCAGCCTTATCAAATTTAAATACTCCAGGATACATAGAATTTATATTTTTATATATAACTATATATTCAATCACATTTGACCTTCAACAATATTAGACGTTAACTTCTCACATATTTTATTCCCTTAACACCAGATGTGGAGCATAGGGCCGAAACCAATCTTTGCTATTCTCAATATTCCTTGCTGCAATTTCGGCAATAGGTTAATTTCAGGTTGAACGGGCCATAAGCCCACCCACCCCTTGGATTTATATGAACGAGTGAGAAAGATCCGACAAATTTTTCCGGAAATGTAATTTCACTTACCTTCCGGGGATGTTTTCCATGCCACAATCAACATGGGACCAACAGATTCACTTTTCCTCTAAAGGGAGGTGTGCTACGTATTTTATCATTCAGTAAAAATGTATCAATTTCAGCTATGTTTGAACCCCAAATATCGGGTCCTGAGAAGAACACTTTGCCCCAAGACCATCGAGGTCAACAATCACTTTTATACTTCTTGGCAAAGATTGATTATGATTTGTAAGTATGCGGAGAAAATAAAACCTGAGATCGGCTTACTAGATGTAAAGTAAACCACTTATAGCTCTCGATAGTGAAGAAGTAGAATATTTATTTAATAAAAATGTATAGTTATCAAAATCAATATAAAAACCTGTCCGCATAGGTAGGCATGCAAGCTGAGTTACAAGATAATTTAGTATAGTTTGACTGTGATGTGTAGTTAGGTGATCGAACCCCAGCTGAGTATATTGACAGATTTATTCGTATAGTTCTACACTTAAATGATGGTGTATTTTGTATAAATTATTCATTTCCCATAGCTGCTAAATTAGAGTAATCTATTTAACTCTTAACACTTCAAATGGGTGGGAAAAAAGTAAACTAAAATTAATAAAAACTATTGTCTAGGATATATATGTGCTTTCAAGATAGCTTCCCTTTCAGAAAATTTACCCACACAACTCCTTTCCAAGCTTTGTTCACCCCTATTCTTTGTTGCACGTAGCAAGTGATCATAATAAAATCGATAGATACTATATAAATTATGATTATACACGAATCAAATTTGTGAGTTCTCAAATTTTACTATACTATCAATTTTTAAATTAAGTTAATTTACCATTGCACTACATTCATTGTCACAACTTCTTTTATTTTTCTGTAGAAAAGATAGCGAAATGTGTAAAACGGATTCAATTACTTTTTTAACACCACGTCTTACTATCCGTTTGGGTTATACGCCTGCGTACTAAATACGCTAATGTGTTAGGGATGAGGAAGGTTATATTTAGAATAAGTACACCCCTATTTGCCTGGAAGGAGAGGAGAAAATCCGCAAGGAAAATAGACTCTCAGAATGCCTGAGAGGGATTCGAACTCCAATTTTACAGTTATTTGCAGTATAATCTATTGCAAGTGGGATGCTTTAGACGATGTGGTTACTGAAACGGGTATAATCAATTACTGCCAAGGTATTTATTTCTATACTGAAATAGAGAAGTACCAACTTTTTAATATTTACTACTTCAAACTTCTAAAAGGTTAGCGAATACTAAAGCTCGTTTCAGGGTCAAGCTTTTTAAATTTTATAAAACTCCTTTATATTATTTTTGAAAAACATAATGAAAAATAGTAAAGAAACAACTTATTAAATGTAATAATAGAATTCAATGTGGAATATATTTTGAAAATTAGAGTTTAGTATAAAGTCCAAAGATCAACTAGTATATAAGATATAAAACACACCGGATTAAGTAATATAAATTAGAATGAATTGACAATTTGGGAACTTCACTAGATTTCCATCATAATATCAAAAGAGTTAAGAACATATTAAAATAATATATGTCACATATACAGATAACACATTTAAATACATATAATATAAACTTATGAGTTTAAGTCAAGTGTGAAGTTAAGGCAGAAAATGACAGATTTAATTTAGGTAAGAGTAGATAGAAGTTGATAAATTAGCAAAATAATGAGGAGTAAATTAAGATTATAGGTTGAATATAAATTTAATAAATTGAATTCTATTCTTTAATTCCCTCGTTGCTTGTATGCTGTACAAATTCCAGTCAAGGTTCTCAGATAAGAACAGATAAGAATAGAATTCAATTTATTAAATCTATATTCAACCTATTTTCTTACTTCACTTCTTATTATTTTGCTAATTTATAAACTTCTATCTATTCTAACCTAAATTAAATCTGTCTTTTTCTGCCTTAACTTCACACTTGACTTAAACTCATAAATTTATATTATATGTATTTCAATGTGTTATCTGTATATGTGACATATATTATTTTAATATGTTCTCAACTCTTTTGATATTATGATGGAAATCTAGTTAAGTTCCCAAATTGTAGATTCATACTAATTTATGTTACTTAATCCGGTGTGTTTTATATCTTATATAATATTTGATCTTTGGACTTTATACTAAACTCCAATTTTCAAAATCTTTTCCACATTGAATTCTATTATTAAATTCCTTTATATTAATTTAAACTTTATCTCTAGTCCATGTTCACCAACAAAATAATAGTTATCATTGATGTAGGTAAACGTTTAGAAAGTGATTTAAATATTTATTATGTAAAATATATAATCTAAATCAATTTATGAGTAAAGTTGTAACTTTGATATTAATATATATCAAGCTATAAGTAAAGTTGTAACATTGATATAAAAATAAGGAAGTTTGTTAAAGTAGTACTAAATAATTGATCAAGCAATACATTTCCATCCCACCGACCACCACAATATTTTCGACGGACATAAACGAATACCATCACAATAATCGATAAAATTTGAAACAGGGCGTAAGAGGAGTAAGAGTATTTTCTATCTAGGAGGCCTAAAATTTTATAAATGCCATAGTGATATTATTATTAAATAATTAGAGATTATTTTAAAAAAAACATGATATTGAACGTCGTTATAGCCAGGCTAATACACTTCATGCAGGAATGACGCTCAATTGAACAGTAAATAAAGAATTGAAATCGTCCTGTAAACCTCGTGCTTCAAACTAAAAAATAAAATATCTGCTCTCGTAATTATTATGTTTTAATAGAATGTACACAACACAAATTCTAGGTATAAAAATAATTAGTTATTATATTAAATTTTCAGTGTTTTCTTAGTTTTTCACATAGTAATTTCAAAACGAGTGTTTATTAAAATAAAGAAACGTTTAAAATACCCAACGGAATTAAATTCTCATACATTGCAGCTATATCACGCAATGGAATGATGAACTATTTTTGAACACAAATTCGGGTATGCCTTTCAAATAAAGACGTTATGAATGGAGTGATATCGAAACATCACTGTTATAACACTGTGCAAGAATCGCATAAAAAGTTCACCATAGTCTACTTCATGACTTTTTCATTTCTTCTATAAGGATTTCCTCATAACCTGCACTCTCTAGCTTATGTGTGAGAACTAAATCTTCTTCGGAATCGTAGACGAGTTGGGGCTTTGCCTCTAAAAATTTTAATGAGAGGTTACCTTTGTAATCATAGTCCAGGAATCCTAAAATTTTCGTGGCCAAAGAACAAATTAGCTTATAGATGACCCTGAGCTCCGATTCTATTTCCAGCTCCGTGTACTTGTACCTCTTCAGCAGCTGATCTGGTATTGATGAAATAAAGCAAAGGAACGGCTCCACCAGTTCATGCGTCTGCAGATTCTGAGTCAGTTCCCAAACCATCTTCTCCGCATGGCTGTCATCATTTACATGCCTCAAGAAATGTTCAATGTAAAACAACGTTTTCTTCTCGAACTTTCTGTATAGTTTAGCCAAGGCCAAATGCTTCTTGGCATATTCTAAAGTTTTCTCCGCGGTATAGTTGTTTATTCCCGATATGTGACGTTCAAGGTAACGTGTGGCAACCTGCATTTTATCTACTAAATTTTCTGTTGGCTTTTTCCCAATGTTTGGGAATAGGTTGATAAACCTAGGGTTTTTCCTCATATGATAATAAGGGTTTGCTATCTTGAATGGTGGTAATGTTTTGAGCACTTCCAAATCTCCTTGAAGTTCTTCCTTATCCAAATATGTCATGCCCAGGAAGCGTTCTTCATCCGGTGCAGACAGAAGTGCAGTCATACCAAAGACTAATTTGGTGAAAGTAAGTCGTGGAGGCACCTTAACATTCAAAGTACGCTCATTTATTTGATCTAACATTACCTCTATGATAGGGTTTGCCATGACTAAGAATACTATTTCTATGGGAACATCAAGACTACGGTATATGTAACTTCTTTCAATCAACAAATTCTTTAAGGATTTACTGTTCAAAATGGCACTAGCCAAATTTTTACAAAATATTTTGATGTGTTGAACTATTGTTTTGGTGTCGTTGAACTCACCCCTGAAGGAGAAATCATATTCCTTACCCAAATATCCTCTTCGCGCTGTTCTCATATTTACTATGTCTGACGTCAGAATGTTTTCTGCATCGGGATGTGAAGTGAATGCTCTCAGTCCTCTCTGGAAAAGCTTCAGCTCTTCGGTAGAGACGCCAAGGAATTTGAAGATGTCCCCGGCACAGAACGTCACACCTAACGCGGATATCAATGGCGTCAAGAGAAAGAGCCGCATTGTGAAGTAGCCCCCCAGACACAGCTGCCTTTTAACTAGGGCGGTTCAAACCTGGGAATAAAAACTTTCATTAGAAACATATTATATACAGCAATCTCTTAATTGAAATAGTTAAATATAATGCAATTATTTGGTTAGAAATAATATTACTTCATGTCTGTAAAATGCTAGAATGAGACATTGATACTATTTTATTTTAAAATTTGTTCCCAATGATTGCAAAATGTTTTATTTATTTATATATATATGTATATATATGTATACATATATATATATGTATAAACACATATATATATATACATATATATATTTATATATATGTATACACACATATATATTTATTTATTTATATATATATACATATATATATATGTCTACACATATGTTATATATATATGAATAAAGATATATCATATATTTAAAATATATAAATAAATATATTATATACATGAATATATACAGAGTGTTTGGAAACTCATAGCCCAAACTTAACATATAGCTTATTTGAAGCAAAAGTAATAAAAAATCATTATACACTTACATCAGGAAAACTATGCTAATGCCATTAGACTGTGTCAAAAGTTTCAGTGTACATCTCCGGGATAGCAAAGCTGTTCAAGCATGCGTGTACAACAGGTTGCATAGTAGTTTGGCTCACGGCACTACACATCTCGACATCTTAGAGCATGGCAACAGAACATACCACAATTGATAGTAAACGACACACCAGTCCATCTATAAATGCGAATACGCTCTGAGGGTCATCATTGACGGTCCGATATTACAGAAAGTTTTTCCCATTGCCACACGTGCAGTGCCGCGTGCCTAACTCCTATGTAACTTCTTGTACACAAATGATTGACAGCTTTGCTATTTGGGCACTGTACGCAAAAACTTTGAACATAATTTAATGGTATTCGCATAGGTTTCCGGATGTAAATGTATAGGGGAGTTTGTATTACTTTTGGTTCACACAAGCTTTATGTTCAGTTTGGGCTATAAGTTCTCGAACATTCTGTATGTGAATATATATGTATTTACATATATTTATAGATATAAATATATATTCATATATATACACATGTATATATATATATATATATTCGTGTATAAATGTATATTTATGTTTTTAAATATAAGATCAAATATTCAATAGTTATAAAATATATTTTTAATATGATATCTATTACAGATAAACTAATGTACCATAGGTATTGGAATAATATAATTGTGTAATTTATGTTTATAGTGATAGTATATTAATATTTATGAATTTATTAATATTAATTAAATATATAATAGTAGCTACACGTCTTCAAGTGTAAGGCTCACCTGTATTGATGATGTATTTGACAAATAGGTTGGGGGTCGAATATCGAGGGGGTTTACCAAGGTTTGTATTACTAATGGTTTCATATTATCCCTACACTTAGGTGTAGGTCCATTTACTCTGAATTATGTCTATTTTACCCTTATATCACTTGTCCAACATAAGTGAATAGCCTTAACGGGCTGTAAGAAGCGATGTTCACAAAAAATAAATGAAAACGGCAATTATTCCACCTCCAGCCCATTGAAAAGTTTAGTCATTCATTAACTTTAGCATTCATAGCGATACTTCGAACTTATGATATGTCTTAATAAAAACTAACTTAACACTATCTTATAATATGTAATATATGTTTTAGCAGCAAAAAAGAAAATCTCAAGGTGGGGATCTAGGGAACGCTAGAAAGAGTAAGTATTTTTTGCAGTTTTCATATCAAAACATATTTTTTTGTCAAAATAAATCAAATTTTACTTCAGTGTAAACATTGTGTTTAATTCATTTCCCATGATGAGCTCAATATTTCTTGAATGTTTGTCAAAGATGTCTTGAAATTTAATAACAGCTTTTTATCTTAATTACAAGAATATTTTTCATCTAATCCCGCTATATTTATGAGAGCTATTCAACAACTGTTGTTAGTCATCATGTGAAGAAATTTAAATTCTTTGTTTAAACTTAAGCGATATTTGATTTTTTTTAAAAGAGACAGTTTGCTCTAAAAACTCCTAAAACAATGGTCTTTTCTCGTGTTCCTTACATTCACACCTTAATTTTAATAGTGAAGCTTAAGTTGAATTATTATTGATATGATTCATAACCGAATGATAGTAATAGATTGTTGATAAATTAATTAACATTTTATTCTTTTGAAGACACCATAGATAGTAAGACATGTCGTCTGCTTCATATATGTACAAACTTATACAGAAATATTTAATAGTATAAATATATTCGATAGTTTTTATCCATTTGTAAAGTTGTTTAGTTCCCGTGCAACAATTTATTAGCTACTGACCCAATAGCCATGTTTCAGAAAATATTTGCACGTACAGTACATGATAAGAAAATCGTAAGATTTAAATTACTATAATTAGAAACTCAACGCTGTTTAACAATGCACTTTTCTCAATATGAGGAAAATAAAAATCTGTTCTCGAATTACAAATAAATAATTAATTACATTTCGGTCTCACCTATCGGAACTTTTCAAACAAATTCACTGAAACTTTTAAAAGAAAGTGTAAACTAAATATTACCAAACAAAGTTGTTGTAGGTACTGCTATATTTAGGCTGTTCTGGCGATATTAAGTTCATAATGTAAGTAAACACTCAACTGGATTCTCAAAACACAATCATGTCATCGTTTTATTTTACATTGTAATGTTTACAACATATCGTTAAATCTATTGAACATGAAATTAGAGTTTTATTATTTTCCTTATTCATCTTATATTACATTATTTATTTCACATTTCCAATTTATATTTTTAGAACAGAGTCAACAAAATGAATAACTAGATAACAAAGCCTAAAAATAATTCTAAGTACTTCTATATAACATAAATATTTAGGATATCAAAATATTCTAATAGATAATTCACTACTAAATTGTACACACACACACACACACACACACACACACACACACACACACACACACACACACACACACACACACACACACACACCACACACACACACACACACACACACACACACACACACGTAGATACATAATGATGTTGTCTTTAAGGGCAAATTTCCCATTTCAGGCTACTCCATATGTTTGATAACCCTCTCTCTTTAAACAAGTGGTTTTGATAAAAGGCAAACATGCATAGTTGCTTTTACATTTATTAGCAAGTTATGTGTCATTTACAATTTCGAATGGTTTGATATAAATATATTGATACAATTATTCATATTTGAACAATGCTCAATATCTAGAACGAATTAATTAAAATTACCCCGTTTGGAGGCCACGTGGTTTAACGTGCTACTATCGTGTTGGACTAGACTGCCGAAGACGGGGAGATGGGAGTTCGATTACTATCAGGTGCACTGAGGGTGA
>JBCFYV010009842.1:0-39436 GCA_039000515.1 Timema cristinae | reverse complement strand
CTTTCAGTTCCTTTTAATTTTCACCCCTTCCTCTGTGTCTGGTTCTTATAATGGCTTCTTCACATTGGGTTTGCCAGTCAATACCTTGAACAAGGTTCTAGATTCTTTTATTCTAACTGCATGCCCTAGCCACCCTAAATTGCGATTTTTTGTTCCCTAACAATGTTTTGCCATGGATACAGGGAATGTAACTAATTACATGCAAACCTCCAAATATTTTCTTAGGCATTCTCGGACATTATTCTTCTCGTCATTTGAGGTAAGAGACCATGTTTCCCCACTTTTGAAGAACAACCGGCAGATCTACTGTTTTGTACATTTGAATTATACATTTCTTGACAAATGACAGATATGTTAGCAACTCACTGACCGTTTAGTAAGGACGCATTTCCCCCAATCTAATGTCGTTACTGCTAGTTAAAATGGTTCCTAAATATTTGAACTCATTAACCCTATCAAATGATATGTTGCTTAGAAAAAATGTGGATGATAATTTTACTTTTTCTTAATGTGATCACATACTTAGTCTTTTCAGCGTCCACTTCTAAACCTATTTCTCTGCTGGCCTCTAGTCAAATGTCTGCATTCTTTTGCAACAGCAGCTTCCTTACTACTACTTAATACATCAATATCATCTGCATAACCTTATAGCTGCGTTATACCGTTTATTTTCAAGCCTTGCATTATCCAAGACTAGCTTAAAAACTAATGGGTAAAGTGCATCTCCATGTTTCAACCCATTATCTCTTTCAAAAGCATCTGATAAGTGACATCCAACCCATACCATTACCATTACCAAAATCAAATATTGTACTCTTACTGAAACTGATTCGTTTTTTAAATAATATTTTTCTAAGCAAGTAAGCTTGGACAAAGTGTCTTATTTTACTGTGTTATAGATATCAAACTATGTCCAGCACTATTGGCCTGTTAAGTTCAATTAGGACGATATATTTTCCGTGTTGTTTTATTTAAAACAAACATGCCAAGAGTATGATTATAAAGGTCGAACTATTGATACGATACTTATCCCCCAGCTGGTGGCATGTTATCTCCAACAGTTGTCACTCATTGTATCTCTCAAGTGCAGATGGCGAACCGCGAAGTGCATTGTGGTGTTGATAAATAAATCATTTCAAGACCTTGGCTTATTCACACTCCACATATTATAAAACATAGAGAAAAGTCTACTATACGCTTAAAATATAGCTTTATATTAATAATGTTTACCTCTGGACGCTTAGGATTAGAATGTTTGATTTATTTATACCTTGAACCATGCCTATCACACTGAGTATTGAAGCAAGATCTCTCAGAAAGCGTTGTGCAATGATTTGACGCCTGAACGATCTTGCCCTCAGAGCACTAGTCTGTGGAGTAGTGTGTTAGACAAGATATAACGTAGCAAGGCTAACCTGTTTGACTATATATATATAAAACATAGCAAGGCTAACCTGTTAGACTATATATATATATATAAAACATAGCAAGGCTAACCTGTTAGACTATATATATATAATATATAAAACATAGCAAGGCTAACCTGTTAGACTATATATATATATATATATATAAAACATAGCGCAAGGCTAACCTGTTAGACTATATATATATATATATAAATATATATATATTAATATATATATATATATAAAACATAGCAAGGCTAACCTGTAGACTATATATATATATAATATATTAATAATATATATATATATATATATATATATAAAACATAGCAAGGCTAACCTGTTAGACTATATATATATATAAATATAAAACATAGCAAGGCTAACCTGGTAGACTATATATATAAATAGCAAGGCTAACCTTTTAGACTATATATATATAGTCTAACAGGTTTTGCTTGCTATGTTTTATATATATATATATATATATAATAGTCTAAAAGGTTAGCCTTGCTATGTTATATCAGAATCTTGGATGGAAAAAAAGCCTTTCATGTCCCTTTATAAACCAGCAAGGTATAGCTAAGTACAGCTAAGCCACATCGGTATGCATAGCATAGGCAAAGCCATTAGTCCCACCTAATCTGGATTGCTGGTGAGGTCGTGTTTCTAATCCCGGTCTGTCTTACTGTGGATTCACACGTTCGCCGAAAAACAAGAACAGAAACGTGATCACTTGATAAGCCCTAAGCCAATCACTAGATTTCCGCCCCATCGGCGCGAGCTCTTTCTGCTGAAGTTCAACTCATCTCTACTTCGCCCGCTCTGCCTGAGATGTTCGGCACTGGAGAACCAATCAAATCCCAGAAACAACCATCTCAAACCAGTGCGCATGCGCATTTGACAACGCATGACCTGTAAAGCTAACAGCAAGCAGACAGCTTCGTTGGCTCTTGTGAGGAAATAAGCAGTTAATGTAAAGCGTGTGTAACCATCTATTGTATTGTGCCACGACACAGCGTTATAATTTGAAAACATACATCGGGAGAATGATCTAAAATATATGTCTTATTATTAGAAAATAAAATATGTTGATAATCAGCTGTTTTAAGTTTGCGTTGCAATGCATCATGGGTCAACATACAGTGTGTGAATTGATGAGCTACTCAAGCAGATTCTGCAGCTCTCTATTTTGGGCGTACATGTGAATCAATCTTTACTAAGATGTCTTTCCCTAAATGATTTTCCACATTCCCTCCAGTAAATGCATTTACATTTCCTCTAGAATTCCAGCTTCTTGGTTATTGCTCCATTAGTGTACATATTGTCTGGAGGACACAAGACAAACTGTTATCCGTCCGTCGGCAAACTCGTCCACAAGTTCTAAGCGCATCTTTTCATTGCGAGACCTACACAAATTTCAATGTTTTTATTCGAGCTCTGTTATTTTTTCGACTTTTAATTATGTTCTAAAGGGAGGGGGAGGGGCTGAGATAAGATCAGTGTCTGTACAATTTTTCTATATAAAATCCTTTTCGACCAAATAAATACAAATATTTCTTGAGTAAATTTGTTTTATAATAATTGTCACGAGCCTCGCGCGCGGATATTGAGCAAATACTTTACTTTTTATTTTAAACGAGTATATTCAAATGTCCCTGTGTTCATGTTGAGATTACTGTGATTAAAATATTAATCTTAACACGTCTTCTGAAACATTAGTTGAGTTATGTTGTACAAAACGTCTTCTGAAACATTAGTTGAGTTATGTTGTACAAAAAAGTGTTTTGTTATAAAAACTGCGAAAATATGGACCTTGACTTATGATTTCTTCATCCTTTCCAGCTTTAGCTGATAAACTTCTCCTACAAACTGTTTGTATGCACGGTTTGTAATTCTAGGTTACTGAAACTCTCCACCTTATTAATTCTAAGGGGTGACCTGGTGGTCTAGGGGTAAGGTGTCAGACTTCTATGCTGGCGGCTGGGGTTCAATCCTCGGTCCCGGCAAATATTTATCTGATTACTAAACCCTTCCTTCACCTCTGACAAGACATCTTGTAAATGTGGGGAATGCCAGGCCTCCACCGTGGTTCGGATTCCACGTTAAACTGTAGGTCCTTCATTTCATCTCACAATCACCCTACCCATTACACATTAGCGTAAGTGCGTATAACCCGAACGGGTAGTAAGACGCGGTGCTAATAATAATAATAAATTCTAAGCTAATTTGAATCGAAAATATGAAATATTCTCGAACCCAACTCGAAGTTCGTATATTTTTGTTAATTGTTTTATGCTTTAAAAAATATTTATTTATTTATACATCTTCATGCCCTAAAATTATTTAAAGAATTTTTATTTTGTACAATAATTTGTAATATATCGTTTTATTCTTAGTTAAAACTCAATTACTTGAGATTTTTTTATATGCATATTAATTTTTAATGGCTTGAAATGGCAAATTTACCTTAAATTGGGTGTTTTAGCTATCAATTTATCTTTATTTGCGAAGCTTCATAACTGTCGAAGCAGAATTTTTTATTCGGAGCGAAGTCGAAGATGATGTTTGTTCCGAAACCAAGTCGAAGTTTCGAAGCTCCGCACAGTCCTGTCCCCTACCCAACTGCGCGATCAACATGCGCATAGTCCGGACTGGTAGTAAGAAGCGCCGCAAAAACAAAGCAAACATGTTTGTATCGGCCGCGGCCCGTGCATGACACGGCCCCCGAGCTGTGAACTCTGCTTTGGATTAACGTGAGTTTGAGAACATTCATATAAAACAACATAGTAATCAATTTTGGTTGTAAACCAAAAAGACCCTTCTTGTTGAAATTGGACTGTACCTACAAGTGTTATGGTTAGAAACAAGATAAGATTGTTCTCTTGTTGCTTGCAGACAGATCATGTTTACAAAGAGGGATAGATGTTTATACCTCCTTCCCCTCCCCACTGCCAGAGATATATATAATTATAGTCTAGCACGTTCAAATAATTCCTTCTTGACGCATGACCCTGCCATTAACGATGTTCATGTTTTCTGCTGGTCGATAGAACTTTCCAAAAAGTCTCTAGATCGAATCCTTGTTGGTGATGTCAGGAAAGTCCGCTTTCATCACAAGGAACCAGATGTTGTTATTAATTACCTGAAAGCTAAATTAGATGGAGTATTTGATTGTCTTTGTTGTGAATTGAGGCCGCACTTGTTTGATCGGGGTTGTGGAAAGTAAACATTGTTCTCGAAGCATCTATCTAGTTTGTGTTTCAATGCGTACAGCGAACTAGCCACGCGTCTCGTGTTTTGCCAGACAGTGGACAGTCCGAGTACGATCACAAATAGAACACGGGTAAGGAAAACCAAGAATTACACGAATTATAAATAATAGTTTTACATATATTATTTAGAATAGTCACTTAACTGCGAGTATGATTTGAAGAAAAGTATTGCTCTGTCTACGTTTAGACACTGAGGTAAAATAATACGAATTCTTACTATAAAGTAATCCGATTTAGAATTTTGTGTTTATTAAATCACGCTTCATTCAAAGTTTTATTATTTAAAGACTAAGTTAATATGTGCTGGCTCTTGTATTCATAATATAAAGATATAAAGATTCTCATGATAAGTTATTAGTTGCATAGAATTATTTTATTTCCGATGTCTATAAGCTCAATTTGCTTTTGTATTTCTAACTTAGATTAATGTGAGTTTTACCATCAAGGTATAATTTATAGAAATAAGCTGTTTAAGACGTTTACATATTTTAAAGAATTAAAATGCAAAAAGTAATCGTGGATATTTTTTACCTCGAGAGTTTGTCATAAAAAAAAGAAGTGGATTTCATATTTGTCTGCACCTGGGACTACAGAGTAAACGTTTTGACGGATTTCATTCGGAATTGAGATGTTTACCTTGATACGATGTCTTGGTTTTAAATTCCCGCCTTCAGCACTATAGTCTAATACGAGAGTAACGCGTTAGACCATGCGGCCACCGAAGTGGGTTATTTTTTTTTTAAACTTATTTAAGGATAGTTTTTTGACAGTTGGTTTTTCAAAACTTTGTCACAAACGAAAAAGTATGTAGGAATGTGTTGTAGGAACCATTTATTAATCTTAAGATAAATTTAACAATAACCATCCAAGCGTGATTTGGGAAGCTTCTTTTATCAAACACTTTGTTACTAAAACTATTTGAGTTTAAAACAAGTAACTATTAAATGTACTCTCCGATTGTTAGTTTCAGTCATGTATGCAAATTGCATGTTCCCTCCAGAATCGCTGTGGTAATTGCTGCACCCGCCAATGCACCAGTGCGAGTCATTAAATTGATGTTCATTACGTAATTACATTTGATTGCTATCATTAACTCTGTGATTATTAAGAACTAGACACCTAGATGTTGGCCGTGTGTGTTGTAGGACTTTAGGTGACACTGCGGGAGGCTGGGAGGGGAGGTTAGAGTGCGACGTTGCCACATGTCGTGAAGACCTTGCCAATTGGCGGAGTAGGTCAATGTGTCGGTTCCCCTTGTTTAGTTAGATTGATATGAATCTGGATCATTACGTGCACACCGAGATGAGCAAGAGGGGAACTGAACATGGGCCGGAGGGGAACTAGCTGAACATGGGCAGGAGGGAACTGAACATGGGCAGGAGGGGAACTAACTGAACATTGGCAGGAGGAGAACTAACTGAACATGGGCAGGAGGGGACCTACTGAACATGGGCAGGAGAGGGACCAACTTAACATGGGCAGGAGGGGGACTAACTGAACATGGGCAGGAGGGGAACTAACTGAACATGGGCAGGACGGGGACTAACTGAACATGGGCAGGAGGGGAACTAACTGAACATTGGCAGGAGGGGGACCAACTGAACATGGGCAGGACGGGAAATTAACTGAACATGGGCAGGAGGGGAACTAACTGAACATGGGCAGGAGGGGGACCTACTGAACATGTGCAGTAGGGGAACTAACTGAACATGGGCAGGAGGGGGACCAACTTAACATGGGCAGGAGGGGGACTAACTGAACATGGGCAGGAGGGGGAATAACTGAACATGGGCAGGAGGGGAACTAACTGAACATTGGCTAGAGGGGGACCAACTGAACATGGGCAGGAGGGGAACTAACTGAACATGGGCAGGACGGGGACTAACTGAACATGGGCAGGAGGGGAACTAACTGAACATTGGCAGGAGGGGGACCAACTGAACATGGGCAGGACGGGAAATTAACTGAACATGGGCAGGAGGGGAACTAACTGAACATGGGCAGGAGGGGGACCTACTGAACATGTGCAGTAGGGGAACTAACTGAACATGGGCAGGAGAGGGACCAACTTAACATGGGAAGGAGAGGGACCAACTGAACATGGGCAGGAGGGGGACTAACTTAACATGGGCAGGAGGGGAACTAACTGAACATTGGCAGGAGGGGGACCAACTGAACATGGGCAGGACGGGAAATTAACTGAACATGGGCAGGAGGGGAACTAACTGAACATGGGCAGGAGGGGGACCTACTGAACATGGGCAGGAGGGGGACTAACTGAACATGGGCAGGAGGGGGAATAACTGAACATGGGCAGGAGGGGAACTAACTGAACATGGGCAGGAGGGGAACTAACTGAACATTGGCAGGAGGGGAACTAACTGAACATTGGCAGGAGGGGAACTAACTGAACATTGGAAGGAGGGGAACTAACTGAACATGGGCAGGAGGGGGACTAACTGAACATGGGCAGGAGGGGGACCAACTTAACATGGGCAGGAGAGGGACCAACTTAACATGGGCAGGAGGGGACTAACTTAGCATGGGCAGGAGGGGAACTAACTGAACATGGGCAGGAGGGGAACTAACTGAACATGGGCAGGAGAGGGACCAACTAAACATGGGAAGGAGAGGGACCAACTGAACATGGGCAGGAGGGGAACTAACTGAACATGGGCAGGAGGGGAACTAACTGAACATGGGCAGGAGGGGGACCAACTGAACATGGGCAGGAGGGGAACTAACTGAACATGGGCAGGAGGGGAACTAACTGAACATGGGCAGGAGAGGGACCAACTGAACATTGGCAGGAGGGGAACAAACTGAACATGGGCAGGAGAGGGACCAACTTAACATGGGCAGGAGAGGGACCAACTGAACATTGGCAGGAGGGGAACTAACTGAACATGGGCAGGAGGGGAACTAACTGAACATGGGCAGGAGGGGGACCAACTGAACATGGGCAGGAGGGGAACTAACTGAACATGGGCAGGAGGGGAACTAACTGAACATGGGCAGAAGAGGGACCAACTTAACATGGGAAGGGAGGGACCAACTGAACATGGGCAGGACGGGGACCAACTTAACATGGGCAGGAGGGGAGCTAACTGAACATGGGCAGGAGGGGAACTAACTGAACATGGGCAGGAGAGGGACCAACTTAACATGGGCAGGAGAGGACCAACTTAACATGGGCAGGAGAGGGAACAACTGAACATGGGCAGGAGGGGAACTAACTGAACATGGGCAGGAGGGGGACCAACTGAACATTGGCAGGAGAGGGACAACTGAACATGGGCAGGAGGGGGACTAACTGAACATGGGCAGGAGGGGGACCAACTTAACATGGGCAGGAGAGGGACTAACTTAACATGGGCAGGAGGGGGACTAACTTAACATGGGCAGGAGGGGGACCAACTTAACATGGGCAGGAGGGGGACCAACTGAACATTGGCAGGAGGGGGACTAACTGAAAATGGGCAGGAGAGGGACTAACTTAACATGGGCAGGAGGGGGACCAACTTAACATGGGCAGGAGAGGGACTAACTGAACATGGGCAGGAGAGGGACCAACTTAACATGGGCAGGAGGGGGACTAACTTAACATGGGCAGGAGGGGGACCAACTTAACATGGCAGGAGAGGGACTAACTGAACATGGGCAGGAGAGGGACCAACTTAACATGGGCAGGAGGGGGAGCAACTTAACATGGGCAGGAGGGGGAGCAACTTAACATGGGCAGGAGGGTGACCAACTGAACATGGGCAGGAGGGGAACTAACTGAACATGGGCAGGAGGGGGACCAACTGAACATTGGCAGGAGAGGGACCAACTTAACATGGGCAGGAGGGGGACTAACTGAACATGGGCAGGAGGGGAACTAACTGAACATGGGCAGGAGAGGGACCAACTTAACATGGGCAGGAGGGGGACTAACTGAACATGGGCAGGAGGGGAACTAACTGAACATGGGCAGGAGGGGAACCAACTTAACATGGGCAGGAGGGGGAGCAACTTAACATGGGCAGGAGGGGGAGCAACTTAACATGGGCAGGAGGGGGAGCAACTTAACATGGGCAGGAGGGGGAGCAACTTAACATGGGCAGGAGGGGGACTAACTTAACATGGGCAGGAGGGGGACTAACTGAACATGGGCAGGAGTGGGACCAACTGAATCTAAGTAAAGGTAAATAGCAATATTTTCGATACTGTAACGTTTTTATTACCGGTGTGTAAAGCGTCTTACTACCCGTTTATTTCAACCGTAAATATAAACTGATTGGCTAAGGAGATGAGGTAGGATATAGAATAAATTTGCCCACATTTGCGTTGAGGGAAGCTGGTAAACAGTTTAATGAAAACTACTCTCAGTATAATTGACGAGGATTTGAACCTTGTCTTCCGTCACGGCAAACCAGTTTGGGTGAGCTTAGCCCTTAGTCCAGCGATGCTAGCAATGTTGTTTATTTCCAAATTGGAGTTTTATTAACTAGTGACTGTTATAATAAACATGATAGTTTGCGTCTCACTTTTAACTTGTTTTACATCGTTTATGATAATTAGCAAACTGTTATTACGACCTATTAAGTTTCTCCAAAAGATTATTAATACGCCTAATTTCGAACAAGTGAGATTGGTTTTGTATTTTTCATTGTATTTTCTACGTATTGAGTACTTTTTAATTCATTTGACGTACTATTTGACGTGCACTTACTGAGCCGTTAATTATTATTATTATTAGCACTGCGTCTTTTTACCCGTTCGGGTTATACGCATTTACGCTAATGTGTAATGGTAGGGTGATTGTGAGATGAAATGAAGGACCTACAGTTTAACGTGGAATCCGAACCACGGTGGTGGCCTGGCATTCCACACATATGAGCCGTTAATTCATTTATGTGGAGGGGGGAACCAACATTTTACCAACTACAGATTTTTTGACCACGATGGGGATTAAGATTCGGATGGACACCTACTATATAAGAACGATAAAGTTGTGCCGGCTATTGCCTAAAAAAAATGCATAGTAATAACATGCGGTTTTTTGCATTGCATTAAACTTGTAAATTTAAAATGAACTATATTAATAAAAAAAGTTACAAGTTAATATTTACTTTTTTACAATAAGATGTAATTTCAATTAAATTTAAATTAAATAAAACATGAAATACAATAATATAGTTTTGAAGTTATCATGTTATTATAGAGAATAAGATAATGTTCTATCATACACAACAAATATTTACAATACAATAACGGGCACAAAATTTGATATTTTCAAATTAAATCATGTCTGAACAGTTGAAAAAGTTCAGTAGCTGCCTGGTAGAATGCTCTGTCCTCGGAAGCGCCTCTCCCCCTCCTCCCCAACCTCTCTTTGGCATTCACTATCTTTTCATCTTTTTTTTTCTGTAAGCCATGCTACTCCTCCTTCCCTTCCAACATTTATTTCTCCTTCAGTTAAAACCCTGGTCTGGACACTAACTGTCTGTCACCTTGTTACTATGATTACCTCCAAACCTCAGTTTTTGAAAAGGTTCCTTTTGATGTATTTGCATGATCTATGTTAAAAGTTTATTTATAGAGTATGCTTGATTCTGTTTACCTTATCAATAATTTGTGTAACAATCTACAGTGTTTCTTTGATTAGATACAAACTTTTTGTATAGAAATTATGTTTTTTAGCCAAGAAAAATATTCTAGGCGATACTCCCGCAATGGAAACAGGAAATCTGTGTTACACAGCAGGAAACCAACTAAAAAATATTAAAACACTTTGAGAAACACTACCAAAGCAAAAAGCGAGTTAAAAAATAATACCTATGTTGTTACTTTTTTGTTTAGTGGTTGAGTAGAATAATATGCTAGTATAGCATTGCACACTATCACTGTTGTCGGTGAGGTCGAGGTTCGAATCTCGTCCGGGTGAATTAGAGGGGCTTATCACATGTGATTTATCAGTGGTTTGCCATCCTCTCTATGCGCTAATGCAGGATCACTTCCTCTCAACTACCTTGGTAACCAAAACGGAAGATATAAATAATAGTTTGTGGGTCATTTATAAAGGATATTGTATTTTAATTATAAATGTTTGACAAAAAAAAAAGACAACAAATCTAACAATATTATTTCCAATATGCCCCACACGTTCGGTTAATCGACTAAAATTATACAAACATTATTATATGGAATAGGTTAATTATATAAAATAGTATGTAATAAATTAGTTTTAGGGTTATTTTGTCATTAAATCTAAATATATCCCCGAATATCATGTGAATTTCTTGGATGTGATTACGAATACAGATTGGGGGCGGAGGTGGATGTTATTTTCAACATTTGCGCCGGAGTTTACTGACATTACAGCAATAATGTTTGCTTGCATTTGCCAATTAATTTTAAGACATAGTCCCAATAAGTATTTAGTAGCTCACATGATAATAAAAGTGTGTAGGTTACTTTTGTTAACATTTTAAGCTATTGCTATAATGACACTAAATTTAACAAGTTATGTTTATTTAAGATTCGGATGGATACCTACTTTAATATGAGGTTGATTTTGTCTACTGTACCCCACGAAAAAAAACCCTAACAATAACATACGTTTTTTTCATTCAATTTAACTTGTAAACGGAATATGAATGATTCCACTAAAAAAAATGCAATTTAATATCTACTTTAATTCAAGATATATAATTTTATTTTAAAATAAATAAAACTTTAAATACAAAATGATAGTTCAAAATTAAGCATTTTGCTCTGACAAGTAAGAGGATTTTCTACATACAAGACAGTCAAATTATAATGCATTAGACTAGTAACTTGACACTATGGGGATGGAGGGGGTGAAAAAGGAGAGACTAGACGAAGAGACAAAGAATTTTTTGTTGTTGTTAAAAGCTTTATTTATGAAATGTCAAGATTTAATAAATTAAAATGTCCCACTAGTGGAAGCTGTGTACCAAATTCAACCCTCTAGATTGTGTGGAAGTGGGTTAAATAAGGACTCTGGTCCACGCAAACAAACGGCCATTTCCTGAATGCATAAACAATTTGGTCATAAAACAATTGATATAACATTCTCTATCAGACATTATCCTTAGACTATGTCACTGCAGTTTATATAATAGGCCTCTGTATATGATAACTTGTTTACTGTATTAGTGTATAAATGTACATGGTCCCCAAAGGAGAACAAAACAAGTATGCCAGTGAGTGTACGTCCCCACCCCTTACTCTCCCTAAGAACTTCATGACCTTGATCGCTGGTGTGGGTGGAGGGGGTCTACGTTCCTTCGTTGGAGGATATGACTTTCATGTTTAATTTTTTCACACTTCATTTAATTTATAATGCATTACTTCTCCTTCACTCTCACCAAGCCATGCCCTCTCAATGAACTTGCATTTACTGTCTTTTTTATTTTATTTCATATAATTAGTTTTTAGTTACTTTAATTATATTGTTTTTACGTAAAAGGCCTCTTATGAGTCAACACGTAGTTAAAACATAATAATAATAATAATAATAATAATAATAGTTATTTTAAACATTCTATGGTAAGTTTTCTAACAATAAAGAATAGTTGAAACATGTTACTATAATGCCAACTATTACTTTATTATTTAAACAACTTTTGCCAGGGTCTTTGGTACCTTCTATTCTTTCCTCCATCATTGCTCATTTAGTCACAGGTTGAGAATTTACCAGTTGAGAGAAGTAACAAACAAATTATGTTTTTACTATGGAATCTGAAGAAAAAATACGTTTGTTTAAAATAGTAATGTTTTTTTTAGTCTATAAACAATGTTTCAGTATGCTCATTTTAAACTTATCCAAGATAAATGCTATTTTTTTTAAAAGTTAGATTACTTAATCTAGGATTGTATAACAGTATACCCGCCTCGGTGGCGTAGTTGGCTAACGCGCTAGTCGTGTTGAGCTCGACCGCCAAGGACGGGGCTATTGAGGTTCGAATCTCGGTCGGGTGAACTGAGGGTGGATTTTCCTAAATGATTTTCCACTCTCCCTCCACGCAAATATGGGTTCACTTCCTCTAATTCAACCTTCACAATTCCCAATCCATTAGCGTAATTAGTACTTAAAGCGTATAAACCAAACGGGTAGTAAGACGCGGTGCTAAATAATAACCCTATTGTTTTTGAACTATCGGTTTTAATTCATGTTTTTGAAACAGTTTGAATGAAAAGTAGCTAAAGTATTGTCAGATTATTGCTTATTCATTTTACAAAATATATATTTGAAGTAGTCCATTTTACAATTTCAAAATTCCCCCCTCCTCCCCCTCTTAACATCTACAAATACTAAAAGTGATTATTTAACGTACAGTTTCAATTCTAAAATATGTTCGAGTATACGAACTTTAATTTGATACTGGCTAAACTAGGGATACACACGCAACTTCCTTTTTAAATTATTGTTATTACTATGATAATATCGTGACTTTAGCGTTAGTGCGTATAGCCAGAATGGGTAGTAAGACATGGTGCTAATAATGATAATGATATGCAGTGGGTAATATATAAGCTAAATAAAAATGTCACCATTTATTGTAAATAATGATTTCCTTGGGTAACTAAAAAAAATTGTACTTAGGAATTGGAGCCCTTGTCCTTTGACTTGGGACGACATTCTAATAAAACATTTAGATTACGGCTCGAAACTCCACACTACTCCTTAGAGCAGAGGTGGGCAAATTATCTCCCCGAGGACCACATGGACATCTGTGAGGTCTCTAGCTGGCCGCATGTAACAAACGTCTAAATTAACTAAATAATGAACTTTATTTTCACGCAAAAATACATATAGTCATATAACCATATAGCTTTGATCCAAAAAAAGTAGCAAATAAAATCTAATATAACAAATAAAACTAAATATGTTATGTACTCATGTTGATACTTTGCCTACCAAATGTTGATTAATAACTACTCAAATTGCCATCGTTAATGAAATTTATGCAACTGTCCAAAATCCTGCACGAGTTTGTCGAAGTAAGGATTCAGCTTGCTCGTCCTAATTCGCAAAACACTTTGTAGATTTGAGTTGTTTAGAGAGACCTGTTCTTTGCTTTGTTAATGTTCACGCATGAGAAAGTCTGTTCACAAATATAGGTAGAAGCAAATAACACAAACATCTTTCTGACAAACGTTTTCAAATTACCAAACTTTTCTCTACAAGTGATGCATAATATTCAGTTAGTTTCATATTCTTAAAAGTCTCTTTCAGAGCATTGTCTGCTTGAAGATTGATTAAATCAAACTGGAGCTCATTTGATTTGCTCTTACACATGGAACATTATAATCGAGCTTGCTCACTTGTTCAAATGTCTAAAAACATACACTGATTATCTATTTAATTTGACATTTTTGTTAGTAAAATCACAACAATTTTACAATTGCGTGCGGCCCTCAAGCGGCCCGTGGGCCGTAGTTTCTAAACCGCTACCTTAGAGAGCATCATCATGATAGCTTTTCTTTGGTTTTGTAGTAAGCAACAAAATTGAAAGGATTAGGGGTGGTGGTGGCGGCCTGGAGTAATGACACTCCGAAAGGGGAAGGGAGAGTATTAGAGGGGAGAGAGGGGTTGGTGTTGTTACTGCCCTAGCTACAGCAGCGCAGCTCCGGTGAGGTGTTAGCACATGGTACTACTTGGAGTAGAGATTTGCCAAACCTCGAGATGTCCATCCGAATCTTAAACCCGGGACTCTTAGCTCTGTAGATAGACACGCTACCAGCTGAGCTAAAGTGGCCGACCTTTGAATTTTGTCTTTTGATTTTGTTTTGACTTTGTCATAAAAACGTCCTGTAGATCAAGTACTGTTATACTGACAAAACATCTCGATATTTTGAGCGAAAATTAAACACTTTATTTCACTTTTATTCCTAAAGAAATATGTTTATTTGTACGCCGTGAATATCTACATCTGTTCATTCACAGGAAATATGGCTTGTGTCTGTCCACTTCTGTAGAGCCTAAAATATCTAACAATTTTCCTAATTTATAGATTAGGGCACATGTACCCAAAAAAATGCTGGATAGCTTTAGTTTTGTTTATTTATTACAACCTCCACTGTTTAAGTATTTATATTTATATTCACATTTGTTTTTTAATTAGTTTTATCAACCCAGTACAATTAAAACAACTAATTAGAATTAAAAGTAGGCCTAGCCATTAGTGAAGCGTCGGGATAGGCAGAATAAGCTCATATATCTCAAAAAGGTTTTGAAAAAGGAGAGAAAATATTCCTTTACATAAAACAAATGTAAAAATGAAGATTTAATGGCTATTTTTTTTAAAGCGTAGTGACACAGTAGCAAGCGCGTGAAACGAATGTGTGAGTGTGCTTTTGTAAGATAGGCCGACACCTTTCTGTCCAAAGCTCGATTCACAAGTTCGCCCAAAATAGAGAGCTGCAGAAATTCACACGCTGTATGTTGACCCATGATGCATTGCAACGAACAATTAAAACAGCTGATTATCAAATTAATATATCAGTAAAGTTGTAGGATTTAGTGTATGTACCTTAGAGAAAAATGGGAGACGCTCTAGACACCAAAAATGATTCTTTCGGTTGTTGACTTTTTGTTAAATAATTCTACTGAGGGTTTGTATTTTGAACGAAAGTGCGTTTATTAGGGAGAGTAGCAAGACAAAAATGAAATATTTCACAGAAGGTATATCAAAAAATAGATTGGTTATTATTATTATTAGTAGTAGTAGTTTGCCAGTGCTCTAATATATAACTTCATAAAAATCCTATTTTTGACTCCATTAAATGTAATGTGCCCCTCGGTTTACCAAAAGGTTATAATCACGCTTCGCCCCTGAGCCTACCCCACCAGCGACACCAAAACAAAAGTTACTTTACTAAAAAAAGTATCTAATTTGTTTATTGTACAGTATTCCTATTTATCACTTATTTGTCTTAAGTTACAGCACAGTGTCCTTAGTTCTCACCTTGAGCCACCCTTATTCTAACTCCTCAGGTTCCTAGCAGCTCAGTTACATTGTCCTCCTCAGGTTCCTAGCAGCTCAGTTCCATTGCCCTCACTCCTCAGGTTCCCAGCATCTCAGTTCCATTGCCCTCACTCCTCAGGTTCCCAGCAGCTCAGTTCCATTGCCCTCACTCCTCAGGTTCCCAGCAGCTCAGTTCCATTGCCCTCACTCCTCAGGTTCCCAGCATCTCAGTTCCATTGCCCTCACTCCTCAGGTTCCCAGCATCTCAGTTCCATTGCCCTCACTCCTCAGGTTCCTAGCAGCTCAGTTACATTGCCCTCACTCCTCAGGTTCCCAGAATCTCAGTTCCATTGCCTCACTCCTCAGGTTCCCAGAATCTCAGTTCCATTGCCCTCACATCCTCAGGTTCCCAGCAGCTACCTAGATCCATTGGCCCTCACTCCTCAGGTTCCCAGCAGCTCAGTTTCCATTGCCCTCAACTCCTCAGGTTTCCCAGCATCTCAGTTCCATTGCCCTCATCCTCAGGTTCCAGCATCTCAGTTCCATTGCCCTACTCCTCAGGTTCCTAGCAGCTCAGTTACATTGCCCTCACTCCTCAGGTTCCCAGCATCTCAGTTCCATTGCCCTCACATCCTCAGTTCCCAGAATCTCATTCCATTGCCCTCACTCCTCAGGTTCCCACAGCTCAGTTCCATTGCCCTCACTCCCTCAGTTCCCACATCTCAGTTCCATTGCCCTCACTCCTCAGTTTCCACATCTCAGTTTCCATTGCCCTCACTCCTCAGTTCCCAGCAGCTCAGTTTCCATTGCCCTCACTCCTCAGTTCCCAGCATCTCAGTTCCGTTGCTCTCACATCCTCAGGTTCCTAGCAGCTCAGTTCCATTGTCCTCCTCAGGTTCCTAGCAGCTCAGTTACATTGTCCTCACTCCTCAGGTTCCCAGCATCTCAGTTCCATTGCCCTCACTCCTCAGGTTCCCAGCATCTCAGTTCCGTTGCTCTCACTCCTCAGGTTCCTAGCAGCTCAGTTCCATTGTCCTCCTCAGGTTCCTAGCAGCTCAGTTACATTGTCCTCCTCAGGTTCCTAGCAGCTCAGTTCCATTGCCCTCACTCCTCAGGTTCCCAGCATCTCAGTTCCATTGCCCTCACTCCTCAGGTTCCCAGCATCTCAGTTCCATTGCTCTCACTCCTCAGGTTCCTAGCAGCTCAGTTCCATTGTCCTCCTCAGGTTCCTAGCAGCTCAGTTCCATTGTCCTCCTCAGGTTCCTAGCAGCTCAGTTCCATTGCCCTCACTCCTCAGGTTCCCAGCATCTCAGTTCCATTGCCCTCACTCCTCAGGTTCCCAGCATCTCAGTTCCATTGCCCTCACTCCTCAGGTTCCCAGCATCTCAGTTCCATTGCCCTCACTCCTCAGGTTCCCAGCATCTCAGTTCCATTGCCCTCACTCCTCAGGTTCCCAGCATCTCAGTTCCATTGCCCTCACTCCTCAGGTTCCCAGCATCTCAGTTCCGTTGCCTCACTCCTCAGGTTCCTAGCAGCTCAGTTCCATTGTCCTCCTCAGGTTCCTAGCAGCTCAGTTACATTGTCCCTCACTCCTCAGGTTCCCAGCATCTCAGTTCCATTGCCCTCACTCCTCAGGTTCCCAGCATCTCAGTTCCGTTGCTCTCACTCCTCAGGTTCCTAGCAGCTCAGTTCCATTGTCCTCCTCAGGTTCCTAGCAGCTCAGTTACATTGTCCTCCTCAGGTTCCTAGCAGCTCAGTTCCATTGCCCTCACTCCTCAGGTTCCCAGCAGCTCAGTTCCATTGTCCTCCTCAGGTTCCTAGCAGCTCAGTTCCATTGTCCTCCTCAGGTTCCTAGCAGCTCAGTTACATTGTCCTCCTCAGGTTCCCAGCATCTCAGTTCCATTGCCCTCACTCCTCAGGTTCCCAGCATCTCAGTTCCATTGCCCTCACTCCTCAGGTTCCCAGCATCTCAGTTCCATTGCCCTCACTCCTCAGGTTCCCAGCATCTCCAGTTCCATTGCCCTCACTCCTCAGGTTCCCAGCATCTCAGTTCCATTGCCCTCACTCCTCAGGTTCCCAGCATCTCAGTTCCATTGCCCTCACTCCTCAGGTTCCCAGCATCTCAGTTCCATTGCCCTCACTCCTCAGGTTCCTAGCAGCTCAGTTCCATTGCCCTCACTCCTCAGGTTCCCAGCAGCTCAGTTCCATTGCCCTCACTCCTCAGGTTCCCAGCATCTCAGTTCCGTTCTCTCACTCCTCAGGTTCCTAGCAGCTCAGTTACATTGTCCTCCTCAGGTTCCTAGCAGCTCAGTTCCATTGCCCTCACTCCTCAGGTTCCCAGCATCTCAGTTCCATTGCCCTCACTCCTCAGGTTCCTAGCAGCTCAGTTCCATTGTCCCTCTCAGGTTCCTAGCAGCTCAGTTACATTGTCCTCCTCAGGTTCCCAGCATCTCAGTTCCATTGCCCTCACTCCTCAGGTTCCTAGCAGCTCAGTTCCATTGCCCTCACTCCTCAGGTTCCCAGCATCTCAGTTCCATTGCCCTCACTCCTCAGGTTCCCAGCAGCTCAGTTCCATTGCCCTCACTCCTCAGGTTCCCAGCATCTCAGTTCCATTGCCCTCACTCCTCAGGTTCCCAGCATCTCAGTTCCATTGCCCTCACTCCTCAGGTTCCCAGCATCTCAGTTCCATTGCCCTCACTCCTCAGGTTCCCAGCATCTCAGTTCCATTGCCCTCACTCCTCAGGTTCCCAGCATCTCAGTTCCATTGCCCTCACTCCTCAGGTTCCTAGCAGCTCAGTTCCATTGCCCTCACTCCTCAGGTTCCCAGCATCTCAGTTCCATTGCCCTCACTCCTCAGGTTCCCAGCAGCTCAGTTCCATTGCCCTCACTCCTCAGGTTCCCAGCATCTCAGTTCCATTGCCCTCACTCCTCAGGTTCCCAGCATCTCAGTTCCATTGCCCTCACTCCTCAGGTTCCCAGCAGCTCAGTTCCATTGTCCTCCTCAGGTTCCTAGCAGCTCAGTTCCATTGCCCTCACTCCTCAGGTTCCCAGCATCTCAGTTCCGTTGCTCTCACTCCTCAGGTTCCTCAGCAGCTCAGTTACATTGTCCTCCTCAGGTTCCTAGCAGCTCAGTTCCATTGCCCTCACTCCTCAGGTTCCCAGCATCTCAGTTCCATTGCCCTCACTCCTCAGGTTCCTAGCAGCTCATTTTCCATTGCCCTCACTCCTCAGGTTCCCAGCATCTCAGTTCCATTGCCCTCACTCCTCAGGTTCCAGCATCTCAGTTCCATTGCCCTCACTCCTCAGGTTCCTAGCAGCTCAGTTCCATTGCCCTCACTCCTCAGGTTCCCAGCATCTCAGTTCCATTGCCCTCACTCCTCAGGTTCCCAGCAGCTCAGTTCCATTGCCCTCACTCCTCAGGTTCCCAGCAGCTCAGTTACATTGCCTCACTCCTCAGGTTCCCAGCAGCTCAGTTCCATTGCCCTCACATCAGTTGTCCTGTAGTAATGAAGAGGTCGTGTCACAAGGGCAGTAGAGAGAAGTTGGGGTCGGGAGATCAAGCCATTGTTCTTGTTAACTTGCTCTGATTAACACAACCCGTTCATAACACGACTTGCCCTATCAACCTCATTAACGACTTAACTAACATTCTGACGAGCCAGCTTGTAAACTACACAGTAGGCTTCTGTATACAAGACATTGTTTATCCTAGAAGCGCAAACACTGTCGCTGCGCCGGCGTTAACCTTACGTTATTTATTAATTCTCTAATGCTTTTATTACTAATGCAAGCTATTATCAACTGATGCTAACTTGGCTCGAGAACAAACACAGCAACCAAACTCCATACTGCTAATTTATCATTGATTTAAAACATTCATTTTTTGTAACCATCATTATCTGGTCCGGTGTAAGAATTGAACCTGGAGAGAATCTTCATTAGGTTGGGAGAAGGAGGGGGGGGGGGGGGGCGCTAAGGTCAAAGTTGTCGGAATATTATCTCTGTACATCAGGATTGAAGCAATGAAAGTTTTATGACCGATTGTTGGATATTAATACTAATGCTAAAGCCATGTTACTAGAACAATGAAGCTAAGTTATGCTAGAAAAGTCGACTAAAATGTTATTTACTAGTGGATCGTTGCAGTTATGGCTGCAGATTATCTCAGAGAAATGTATTCAAAGTGTAACGCCACAACAGCCCGGGCCGAGTTCATACTCCAGTAGGCCCTGTTTACAACTCCCAAGAAGGAACTTGTCCAACTGTAAAAAAGAATGATTTGCCTTGATAAAAAGTGTTGTGAGTGGTTGATTATTCATTTGAAGCGAATTATATAGGCCTATCTATATCTTAAAAAAAATATTTGCACGTCTTGTTTTTTGTTTACTCGGAAAATTGTTTTCTTTTGTAAAATAAGAGTTAGTGGGTCTAGTATTATTTTCGTTCTATTGTGTGTATATTATATTATTGATTAGGGCCGGAATTTAATGACCTAAGCTTTTTTTTTTAAATTACTAAGATAATGAAATTTAATATAGGTACTGTATTTAAAAAAAATTCAATTCAAACTTTCAAAAAATGACTAAAAAAGTAAAGGAAAACGTGAAAAGAATGCATATTAATTGATCAAACAAGGCCTTTATACATTTTTAGTACCGTGTCTTAGGGAAGAGTCGGTGAATACCGATCACTTTAAAAAGAATATATTACAAGTAGAAAAAAACAAGAAAAAAAAGTTTTCTGGTGTAACGGTATTAGCAGCTATTTTAGTATTTGGAACCAAGTGCAATTAAAGATTTTTATGAATGGCTTAGTGAAAATATTTTAATTTTCCTTTGATCGGTATTACCAAACTGGTCGGGTAATACTGATAAGTGATTTCATCATGTATTTGACTTTAATTATGTTTAAAAAAAAATGGAAATTAAACCTAAATGATTATGTTTCAGTAAACAAACACATAAGGAAAGCTTCAGTGGGTTTTATGAATATAAAAAAAATCTTAAACCGTTTTTGCAACTAAGAAAAGTAGTATGCAACAATTAAAAGCTAAATATTGTTAATTTTATATCATGGTTAACTAAGAACTTTATTTCATAAAATTAACTAATTAATGTTGGCATTAAAAAAAATTAGATACAAACATATTACAAAACAAACAAAACACATATTTCCCTAAGTTTTAACTTACCTACTAAAAAATGAATTTATAACAATTACTTTGAACTTAGTTCACACAATGGTCACATCTGTAACCTTCTGCACTGTCCCAGCCGGTGCATTCAGCATATGCCCAGTTAGAGCACAATACACATCGGTACCATAATTCATTGTTTCTACCGAATTCTACACAAACACAACAGAGTTCTGGAGTAAATAAAGAATGTCTCCCTAGGACAGCCTCATTTAGATTACCACTTTTCAATCTATCATGTAAAGTCGCAAATGGAATATTGAATAACCTCGAAACCTCTCTAATCTTTCTACCATCGTCTTTAACTGCTTTGACTGCTGCATTCAAGGAGTCTGAAGTCCATGTTTTCCTGTTTGTAGTCCTTCCCTTGAATGTCGGCATCTATACAAGATAAAATGGACAATATTCCATTAATAAAAAGGAAAAGAAGAGTTTTAAAATAAATAGTTGTATAGAAATATACACACCCATAATTTATTACATGATAATTATTTGAAGGTAAACGTATTTAAATCAATGAAGGGTAATACCGATCAATTTTGTATACTGATCGATATTTCCCGCAAGGCGTGATCGGTATTACCCTATGTTTAATTCAAAAACAAATATGGCAGCCAAGTCAACCAGTTGACTATATTTTATATAATGATGCAGACAATTTATGCACCAATATATTCTATTAGTTAGGGTGATAGTAATATATATTTTAGTTAAAAAAAAAACAACTTACGGTTGATATTGTTCAAGTACAACAAAAGTTTGAAAACTACACAATTTAAATTATTCGAATAACGTCCAAACAGCAACGCGGTTCCACTTCAATCAGCAATAGTTTTTGTATTAACACGTCTCGCTAGATAGCAGCACTAATCAGAACCAAGTTTATTTGAAATCCACCGAGTAAACAGGTGATCGGTATTCGCCGACCTTCCCCTACTGCTCTTTTGGGATACGTGCTTGTTTACTAATTACGATATTGGGCTAGGGATGATCGAGTAAGTTTGAATTTAGAGGTAGTATACTCGCATTTGCGTGGAGAGAGAGAGAGAGAGAGAGAGAGAAGAGAAATATTTAGGAAAAAACCCCTTCAGTGCACCCGACTGGGATCGAACCTCATCATCGGCAGCTTAGTCTACTACGAGAGACCATGCGGCCACTGAAACGGGTATTTACAAATTGAAACTAACATAGATAAGTGTGCTGGCAAATAAACTCTTACAATTCGCTAAATGAACCATGATTTACAAATCCCTGCTTCAGAAGCAATAGCTCCCCCCCTGCCCCCCTCCCTACAGAAATAGTTCCATTTTAGTTGCACTTCTTCACCAGAAACGTGGATTTCCCTGCCACAAAAGTAAAGTATGTACCAAATTTATTTGACGCATTAATTATCTTGTCACTCTGACATCTGTGTGGTGAACAAGATTGTGATGAATTTACGTGTTGGTAGTATTCCACAAATATGCTAAAAAATACATCAAAGCATATTCAAAGCATGAAAACATGACTTAAATCCAAAATTACTAAAAATAACTAAAATAATCGTATAAAATATACATTTCTACAACCAGAAGGTCATGAACATAGTTCATGTGCAAATGAACATTGTCTGGTTGAAGGCCCAAGAAAACTTAGTCAAAATCCCGGCTTTGCTAATGAAAGTTTATTTGGGCTCTAGGGACCTATTGTTTCATTGTTTGTATAGTTCAATTTTGTTTTTATTTCCAGTGTTCACAAAGTGATAACAGTGTGAACTGTTACGACACAATGAATAACTTCTTTAAATTTATTCTCCTTCTTTATAATGAATGAACCCTAGATAGGTGAAGTATTCGGCGCGTGATGGCCCTAAGGGCCAGTTTCATAGTCAAATTTAGTACGCCTCAAGTGCGGCGCTACACTAAGTACATGACGACACCTACCTAAACCAGAATGGAATGGGCCGTTCTCGCATAGGAAACTGGCCCATTCCATTGTGGTTTAGGTAGGTGTCGTCATGTACTTAGTGTAGCGCCGCACTTGAGGCGTACTAAGTCTGACTATGAAACTGGCCCTAGTCTTGAAGTGGTACATTACGAGTGGTGTAGTAGTATTGACGTGGCTACAGTATAAGAGGCGTGTCGGCGGTCCTTGTCAACACTGGAAAGTTAGTCGGCTATGAGCGAGATTTTTGCAACTACTGATCAAGGTTTGATAAGGGCTTATCACAAATTGTGATCTTTCTAACATGTTGTCCTCTGTGATGGCCATGTTGATTGGCTTCTCAATATGTGGCTAATAATATGAAGGTTTTCTCAACTAGGTTCGTTTGATAATCACTCTGTGAGAATATGCTGCTACCGGCTCAGCCCTTTGTTGTGAATATACCTTAGTATCCTTGCCCTCACTGACGATATTGCCACTTTGGTACCTTGATTAGTTCACAGTTTGAGCTGTGCCCTTATTTGGGTGAAAGGAGTGGGTGGTTTGGGCTACACTGAGATCTGTGTGCTGTCACCTTTCAACTATATCGGATCAAAGCTTTGTACTAGCTTTACATAGTTTTATTTAGCACTGTGTCTTACTACCCATCCAGTTACACGCATATTTACTAATTACGCTAATGTGTTAGCGGTGAGGAAGGTTAAATTTAAAATTAGTGTACCCGAATTTGAATGGAGGAAATGTGGGTAACCATTTATGGAAAACTACCCTCGGTACACTTGACTGGGATTTGAACCCTGTTCTCCTCGTAATAGGCAGTCTAGTCTCTTGTGAGCGTGACGCCCTAGACACTGCGACCACCAAAGTGGGTCTTTACGTCGGAAGTTCGCTATAGCTGTGCATACACAGACAGACAGACCTAAGAAGACGCGAGAAAAGAATGTTTTGCAATAAAAACTGCACCCCCTTCCACCCGCCTTAAAATAGTTTGACTAAATTAGGTACACCCCCTTCAGGACAGCTTAGTTTTGAAATAATATTGTTTTGTAGCATATTTTCCTGGGGCTACCAACATGTCTTTATAATTGTAAATTGACATGCTTAACGCTCTAAAAATAAGTTTTGAACTGATATTTTCAAATCATAGGTGATTCTTAAAATACCTAAGCCAATAACATAAACTAACGTATCAAATAAAACTTTAAAATGGTAATCGTTTATTAAATTTAATTAATTTAAAAATAAACTCAAAGACTATTTATCAAACTTTTTACATACCAATTTTCCTTTTTTTTTTTTCACTGCCTACCTAATATTCGAACCAAAACTCCATTCACCTCAGTCCGATTTAGATTGTAAGAAACACTTTTGGAGTTACAAAAGTTACTTTAACAGTTTTCATATTTTCATACGTCATGTCATGTAATTTACAGCTGTACATTTTAATTCATAGTGTAATGAGGTCTTGTTTTAATTTAACCGCTTGGCATTCGTCTATCTGTTTGTCTCGCGATTACTGCCAAATTTCAGAATCAATTTTAAAACTAAATCTGGAAGTTAGGCCTACATGCTTTGAGCCCAGCTCGAACGACATATTCATGTAGTTTTGTGGGTTTTTAAAATATTGACATTTTGTGTGACTGACGTCTAGGACCACGTGAACAGTGGTTATTCCCCATGAATATATACTATAAAATATTGTATCATTAATTTGTTGTCTGTCTAACTTGATCACCGAGGAAATAATCAACTAAAAATCCTGGGAGAAATCTCTCCAAAGAGAAATCTTAAGACTGTAGTAACGATAAGAATATGGAGGGAGCGAGGTCTACTGTTCACAGAACTACTAGTAGATAACAATGACCTTAAAATAATGTAAAAATACAGTAAAATGCTCTCAATGTTGAACGCAAAAAAAATATTGTATTTACTCAAATGTTGTTCCTGCAAGAATATTAATTTGTGCCGGTAGTAACGTAAAAGTGACAATGTATAAACTGCAAGTTGAAACTCGTGTTCTTAAGAGTGAATAGCAAGCATGGTGAGGCGAGATACACGCCTCTAAGAACGTATATTTATTACCGACCCAGCGTGAGCTCTTCCATCATAAACGGGTCCTTTTACGACTCGCTCTTCCGAAACTACATAACATATACATATTGTTTGGAAAGAATATCTCTATCTTACTCTAGATAACCGAACACAGATATGTTATCGCAACCACACACTCGTAATGTTACTGTTTTACGTGTATGAAACCTGTAATCTTTCATTATAGTGAACCTTTCAATTCCCCTCTCTGTCCATCCTGAGGCTTTGGAATGGACTGGGGGGGGGGGGGGGGGGTGAGGTAAGGATATTGCTGTAGTCCAATTTCCATAGGAAGATCTTTTATTTGACATTTAGGAACTATACTAGATCTACTTTCACGTATTTATACATCAAGTTATGTGATCTTCAGCGTACACTTTTTTTTATATGTATCATCAATAGCTATAAAAGTACACGTTTTATTAGATGTTGGCCCAAAAAAGTTTGTAATTTTTAAAAGGATGTTCCTGCCGAGTTCTACTATAGGTAGGACAAGGACTTGCCAGTGATCTAAGTAGCGATTTATCAAACCAAACTACTGGCCTCGAAAACATCACAGTAGGGTAGTAGGGTTTCCTAGTTACTGTTGACTACCGCGATCTGACGTCACTGCTGGCCGCCGCGATCTGACGTCACTGCTGGCCGCCGCGACCTGTCGTCACTGCTGTTCGCCGCGAACTGTCGTCACTGCTGGCCGCCGCGACCTGTCGTCACTGCTGCTCGCCTCGGTCCTTGTCTGTAGCCTCGGTCCAGCGTTTCCCTAGACATGACTCAACTCCGCGGTCCATAGTCGGCCATCACGCTTGGGCAAGCCGGATCAGGCCGTGCAAAGGGAAAAACTGCGCATGGATGCGAATAACCCTAATACTATTATCAAGGTAAATACTAGCATGGATTTTAGATAAACCCGCGGATAGATCTATAAACAACTAATTTAAATGTTATGGTTATGATTGTTATTACGTTATATATTACATTGCACGAATGCGTGTATCGGGTTAAGTTCGAGGCTACAGAGGGCTATAGAAGAGGCCTTGCGGTTACTACCTTGGCCATCCACGTCCTATTATTATAGTTTAATATGATAAATATATATTATGTAAAGAATAAATTAACTGTGTGTGTCTATAAAAAGATAAGCTACTTCTAGATGAGCTGGAAAGCTGACATTTGGCGGGAAGTTAGAGAGATTGCCCCATACAACATGAAAAATCTAAAAATAGTAAATTTCAAAATGACCTCTTGGAAGGGTAGAAGAGGCTATATTTAGAAGAAGAAAAAGCTTTTTATAAGAGGTAAAAAATTAAAATTCGGCTGACAGGTAGAGAGACAAGTAGTGGTTGAATTGACAGTTCTGGGCCACTTTCTCCCATAAGGTTTAACATTGATCCTCACCGCACCCCGTGAAGTGATCCTCACCGCACCCCGTGTAAGGAAGATTACTTTCTCCTGGATCACTTTCTCCTGGATGCCCGATGCTAGTGTCTCCTGGTGGTGAGTCTTGGGAACTCATGATCACCGCACCCCGTGTAAGGATGATGACTCATACCTGGTGGCAGTTTGGCGAGTCGACAAGACAAGTCGAGACAAGAATAGATCACGACCTTGAATGATGTCGTAGCCCTGATGACTCATACCTGGCGGCAGTTTGGTGGGTCGACGAGACAAGAATAGATCACGACCTTGAATAATGTTGCAACCCTGATGACTCATACCTGGCGGCAGTTTGGCGGGCCGTTAAGACGAGTTGAGACAAGAATAGATATTGAGGTCACTGACCCGGGCATTGGGTTTTTCAGGGTACCAGGTTGACGGACAGACAAGGCAACTCAGGACAAGAATAGCTCGTGACCTCGACAACCTGGGTTTTCCCTGGCACCAGCATGGCAACCCAACAAGACGAGTTGATAAAAGAATAGATATTGAGGTAATTGACCCTGGCAACGGGTTTTCCCTATGACTTCAAAAATATTTATGGAGGGGAAGTCGGTTGGTGAACCATGTTTCTAAAATAGTTACATTATTAATTGGATAAAAATTTTATAAATCACTAACATTTTATTATAATATTACTACGTATTGGGTGTTACTCGTTTAGCCGTTTATTTAAACGTTTCCCAGGAGGCACTGCGAGGAAGCGAGTAACGTCACCTCCCACCTATAACTAATTTTAACTAAACAATTTAATTTTGATAAAGTCGTGCTGTTTCACCTGATGAAATCAGGCTATGATACTCACAAGCACTCGAGCTTTTTACATAATAAAAATATTTATTACAAAGGTTAATACACAAAGTTCCTTTTCAATATACTTAAGTACAAAACAAAAGGAGGAATTAAATCTCCATTGGTGAGCACATTTGTCTTATTTTGTAGTGACCGTATGCAAGAGTGTCGCATCCATTATCTAAAATATAGCGTTTGTCATCTCCTGGTGAAAGTGCAAGTTTATTCAAAGAGACACTGTACAATTGATGTTTCTCACTTCTTATCATATACATATTGGCATAGTGTAAAATCCCCTGCTTTAAACATTTTTTATAATGAGAATGTTTAATTTTCTTTTTGTGAGTTGTTTTTGATACACCTTTACCTACTTTTTTCTCCTCAAGACTCTCCTTTTGAATGGAGTAAAGTTTAGGTCGAAGCCCCACAAACTCTCGAATACACTCTCCATTCATCTCATCCTTCATTTTACCGAGAGCTTTTTTATTGCATACACTGTGCAAAAAATGTGTTTCTGGATAGTCTGAAGTGTCGAATCGGGCTATATTATCAAACATATCCGCATACACATTTTCTGTTTTCAGTTCGTAGCAGAGGGAGTCTGTGTCTGTGAATAAGAGCTTTGCATTTTGTCCATATTTCCTCTTAACATAATTATAATGAAAGTCATACATAATAACCTTGCTTGTATCTAAGATTGCAAAGCCTGCATAGATAGGCTTATTCAAAAGTAGGTTTATTTTTCTCATGTGAACCCCAACTAACTCTTCTGTGAAGATTGTATAAGCAATAAATGCTGGTGATGCAATACGTTTCTTCAACCTTTTTTCATTATTTAGTAATTGAACATTTATACGATGTCTTTGATTCTCCATCGACTTCCCGAATACTGCATTGTTCATGAGTTTGAAAAAGTCCTTTTCAAATCCAATTATTGCATTTTTTCGTCGGGATGTATTAAAATCGATATATGGCTGCAACCAAGCGCTATGATTGAAAGTTAGGACTCGGTGTATCTTTTGAAGTTTCATACCCAAGGAAATATACAGTTTTAAATTACGGTAGTGTACCACATAATTTTGTTTACTGTTTAGGTTGGGCACTAACTTTTCTGTTTTCCCGCCGGTGGGAAAGTTCAGCTTGGATTGTATATACTTAGAGAATGGGGATAACATCCCAGGAGTAACTATAACTTTTTCAGGAGCAAGTGGATAGTCACTGTGTTCGTCGTGAATTTCTTCCGGGTACTCTAGATCCGCTTCTAATATATAACCCACAGTGCTATCATCAGCAACTGAGATTATATTGAGCTCTGTTATTTCAGCCTTGTTCAACCATCTAAAATTACTCTGAGGAAGGCAATCAGACATAACAGTCCCATATAGATTATTACAATCCCAGTATGTGATATACTTCACCTCCTTTTCAGGGTTAAAATCCATCATTTCGGAGTTTTTGCTTCAGAATGTCTATTAGAAATCATAGACACCCCACCACGTATCCCCTTTTCAATGAATAAATGCATTTCAATGTCAGTTAATAGCTCCAACTCAACCTTGCTCATCTTTAAAAAGGCTGCCCATGCTAGTCCAGGACTTGTGCAAAAATGTAGACAGTCTAATTTATAGTACTCGAAACATAAAGAACGGAAGTATTCGAAGACGTCTGCTAAAAGTAGAACGTCACTTAAAACATATAAATTTTGATAATCTTCCATAGTATTCATTTCAAAGTTTTCCCACACAGTTTTAGCATGGACGTAGTCACTTTCTGAAATATGTTCTTGGTGTATCTGATTATAGAATGCAGATTTTGGTGGTAATTGAATATCTTTCAGTTTACTGCTGCAATCCATGTAGTCGTAGGGGAATACACCTTTTCTTAGCAGTAGATCTACTTTATCAAAAGGAATATTTTCATGAAGTATTTTAAATTGAGCTTTACCAACATGTAACAAATTTTCAACCAATTTTTCAAGAGATGTGCTTAAAAACTGGAATGAGTCGATAAATTGTAAATACCCAAGACTGAAGGAGATATATTTCTCCATATTGTTTGGGATACAGGATATTCTTCTGTCTGTAAACTTCCCAATTTTCTGCATGATAATATGGGCGTCATAATTTTTTAAATTGTGCAAAATGACGGGTATTCTCTTGGTATATTGAAACTGAATATTGCACATACTATGAGATGCACCCCGATAAGCCCCACTGAGATGACAGTGGTCATGGACGCGGTCTTGACCCAACTCCTTCTCGCAGATACTACATACACTAGCCGAAATAAATTCATTTTCTTGTTCAGGGTGATGCGCATAGGGACAACATTTTTCTTCATCGTGGTGATCATAGCCTCTGCTTCAGTAAGTTTATGAAGAAAGGTGTCCACAACATTTTCTCCACTATAGACGACCGGAGGTTTCACACATTTACCTTCCGAATCGACTATTATATATGCAAATCCTGATGGTGTGTGCGCCGTCATTTTTGTGGTTGAGTGATCAGGGTTAGGTGCACACCCTGATATTTTAATATTAAAACACTCAAAATCTGCATAGATCACATACGGGATTTTTAGCATTTGTTTATATGTCGAGAATTTTAATATTTTATCCTCTTCCTTGGGCATCTGTATCTTCTGAGCATCGAAATCGGCACACCTCTCACTATGCTCATCCCTGAGATTTTCATTAGAAAATCTATGCAAACAATATTTGCAATAGTATGATTCACCATCGTGTCTGGTCAGTGAGCTTAGCAATCTGCTCAAGTTCTTGATAAGACAATAATGTCCTCCATCCACATTGGAAAGAAACAACAAATCCACGTGATTGTCACGACTAACCTTAGTAATTCTTAAAGGGAATATTTCCCCTTGGTAGCCGTACACATTAATAGATATATTATTTTGTTTTTCAAACTTAGTAATTTGTGGTATTTGCACAGGGTATTCAATACCATCCATATTCAGTTTACCTTCCAATGATATATACTTACTCACTCGATAAGCTGGTCAGCTGGATATAGAAATGCTAGCACATACCAAAGAAAACATTTACTGTCAGCATTTCTTATATTAATTAAGGCATGTTTATTTCTCAACTCTTCTGGTAATGGAATATAGCTGGAAGCAGCCAAAGGAACATATTTAGCTAGTTTAAGCTCTAAGTATTTCACACGGTCCTCAGACCAACCACTTCCTTTGTGGTGGAAAGAAGAAGCTGCTTCAATCATGTAAGTGCATGCATCCTCAATCTGTGATTTTAATTCGTCAGGACTTAGAGTGACGATACACTTACTGCGAAAGTACGGGGTGATTGTTTCATCTCCCTCCTCACCAACACGAGAGTACTCTACATAGGCAGATGTATACCATTTAAGATTAACCATTACATTAAGTTGTTGGGTAAGCGTTGATTCCATCTTCCTTTTAATTTTGTTAATAAAGACTAAAAATAGCGAGTCTTTCGAGGGAGAGAGCTTGATGATTTTTACTGTACCATCCAAAGCTTCTGAAAAATTACAGGGGTCGTGATCTTCATCATTATCGAGATTCTCAATAGATTCCTGCTCTCTTGACTTTGAAACGTTGGCGACATCCCCCAGTGGAGTTGCATTACAGTTCTTTAACTTGTGTTGTGATAGATTATCCTGCAGTGAGAATATTTGACTGCATTTATCACACTCGAATGACTTCACCTCCCGACTATGTGAGGAAACATGTCGCTGTAAGTTGTCACTCCGACTAAAAACTTGTCCACACTCATCAGACTTTTTAAGCGCATCTCCATGTTGTAAACGCATATGACGAGACAGGTTGGTAAGCTTGGTAAAAGATTTTGAGAACTTCTTACATAGGTAGATCATTTTAACCAAGTGTGTTGTATGAAAATCAACAGATAAAATATTAACAATAGAACGTGTTCTATGAGAATAAATAAATAAAATCTTAATGATAGTTGATTTGACAATTTTTCACTATCGCTTCTCTAGATGTGGAAGAGAAAATTCACACACGAAAATACGAGGATTTGACGAAATCCTTCACATAGCGTGTTAAACGATTAAGCCCCTATATCAACTTATAAACAATATTTGTCTGTGAGTAACAATACATGGTTGCGTACAATTATTTCACCTCCAAATGGTATACCTAGAAATAAAATCAATAAATATGGTAAATAGCGTACACCTAACACACGAGTTGCTGTCTGAATCCTTCAATATATCACTATTTACGGGTAAATTATTATGATATGTCCAACTTATATTCATTTATTAACAACTTTCATTCTGTGCCATCTAGTGAGGAAAATTGGTACTTATAATTTCTCAATGTTTTGTGTTAGCTCGTACAGGATGTAAACAAATAGTAACGTGTGTCTTTCATATGCGATGTATTTTCCCGAAATATATTTTATCTCATTAAATTATTTTCTGAGTGTGTGTATAAATTTCTTTGGCTTCATTATCTTCGCTATACAATTAAACCTCATGAGCTCAGTGTGTGTGTGTGTGTTAACATCTCAAGGTATTGTTTATATCATAAAGATAATCTATGAGTGGTTATGTTTCTTCATTCACATGTTTTCGCAGCGCATTAAGGCAGTAAGTATGTTTTCGGACTTTTAACTGCCGACCGTTTTATGATCGGTTGTAAAACTTAACATGGCTGTCAATCTTCTCTCTCCAGCCCTCTCATCTCTTTCGTCACCTGTCTTGTTGCCTTCCTGTTTATTTCTGTCTCTCTCTCTCTCTCTCTCTTGACCCACGAGCAACAAACATCTCCATTGCTGACCGAATTGATGTGTTGTCAGAATACATCTCATTCATTTCAAGACTAGTGTTGGTTGTAACATCCGATCACAGAGATTTAGTTGCGTGACACCCTGTCTTGTGTTTGGGAGACTATCCATGGGTGGGGGGAACACGTCTCCCCAGTGTTTGAATAGTTTCCATTCATTGTTTATCCTTATTAAACATATTGACCTTTGTTTCATTCACGCTGACAGTGCAAGTTCATCCTGCAAGGTAGAAATGTTTCGTTATGGGGATTCCTTAATTTACCTAAGGCTTACACCCCCCTCCCTCATTATTCTTGACCCTCTTTTACTCCCCTCACGTGAGATATATAATATATATATAATATACACACACACAAAACCACACACCCCTTCCCGAAATTTCAGATTTTACCTCACCATAAAGATTAAAAAAAAACCTTACTAAAGATGGATTCTAATGTCTCCTTTTTTTTGTAAGAAAACGCAAGACAATATTGGCCCCCAATCCCCCCAAAAATTCCTTTAGGTCTACGTAATTTAAGGTTGTCCCCTGTTTATGTCACCCTAAAACATACTTAGTAAACAGTTTGTTTCAAATATGAATAGATATAAGTATTAAAATCGACATAATTTCAAGGAATAACGATTACGTTCTTTCAAACTAAACTAATCTAACATTTCGGCAATAAACAAACTGACGTACCACTCGTAGACCAGTCACCAAACCTACAACAAACATAATCACTATTTCCTTTAGTGACGCGGCAATGTGCACATAACTAAAGGGGACTTGGTGACGTCACTTTCAGTCCCGGCCACTTATATATTACCCCTGTTCGTTACACCATCACGTGGTGATACGTCCCTTAGTTCACCCATGCTATAGAAATACTGAGATTTGACACAGTAGGTATTCGAACAGGATATTCTGGCACACACGTCCAACCTAGACAAGTTAGGCTCAAGAGTTGGTCATTTCGCGCGCACGTCAACTATTCTGGCGGAAAAACTGACTATGAACCACACACACGCACACTGTATTTTCTAAAAGAACCTCCCTGTAAAAATTAAACACATATTTCGGAGTCAAATTGAAAACAGTTTAATATATAATTAGTGATATTGTAAAGGTTTTGATAATACATATAAAAAATGGCAACTCCATATTACATGACTTGACGTATGGATACGTGAAAGGAGATCTAGTAAATTTTCTGACCGTCAGATAAGTCCCTTCTTATGTGAATGGAACTGTAGATATTGTATGGCTGTCACACCTCGAGCGCATTCCTGTGAGATGACAGCAGTAACACAGACTTCCTCTGAAGGGAAAACACGAGGGACCTTCTCGCGAGATGACAGCAGTAGCACGGACTTCCTCTGAAGGGAAAACACGAGGGACATTCTCGCGGGATGACAGCAGTAACACAGACTTCCTCTGAAGGGAAAACACGAGGGATATTCTCGCGGGATGACAGCAGTAGCACGGACTTCCTCTGAAGGGAAAACACGAGGGACATTCTCGCGGGATGACAGCAGTAACACAGACTTCCTCTGAAGGGAAAACACGAGGGATATTCTCGCGGGATGACAGCAGTACTCTGAAGGGAAAACACGAGGGACATTCTCGCGTGATGACAGCAGTACTCTGAAGGTAAAACACGAGGGACATTCTCGCGGGATGACAGCAGTACTCTGAAGGTAAAACACGAGGGACATTCTCGCGGGATGACAGCAGTACTCTGAAGGGAAAACACGAGGGACATTCTCGCGGGATGACAGCAGTACTCTGAAGGGAAAACACGAGGGACATTCTCGCGTGATGACAGCAGTACTCTGAAGGGAAAACACGAGGGACATTCTCGCGGGATGACAGCAGTACTCTGAAGGGAAAACACGAGGGACATTCTTGCGGGATGATAGCAGTACTCTGAAGGGAAAACAGGACATTCTCCGGATGACAGCAGTACTCTGAAGGAAAATATCTGACAAGTCTAGAAAACTAAATAGGAAGTGGGAATTATTGCGCGGGTAGACATTTCCTTAATGCAAGTGATGGCCGGCCTGTTTGTCCTTATCTGGAAACCAGGTTTTATTATTCCTAATATTATGTTTTATGTAGAGTAAGGTGGTCATCATTCAAACTGCTCTTTTCGGAATAATATTTTCAATCGATTGAATGATGACGTGCAGGAAGGAGCTAAGTCAATTTCTGTAACTTTTCCGGATACATGAAAAACAACATTATTGTTTAAATATAGGTTTGGATTGTTTTATATATTTTAGAGTTTTTCTGTTCGTTTTTAGCACTGCGTCTTACTACCCGTTTGGGTTATACTCCTATGTACTAATTATACTAATGTGTTAAGTATTAGTAAGGTTGAATTTAGAGGAATTGTACCTACATTAGCATAAAGGAAGAGTGGAACACAATTTAGGGAAAAAAACATTCTCAGTACATCAGACCGGGATTGAACTCCAATCTCCCCATCTTTGGAAGTCTAGTTTATTGCGAGAGTAGCACCCTAGACCACGCAGCCACTGAGGTGGGTTTTTGTGGTTAAATTCTTTATATTGTGGGGAAGCCACTTTATTTCCTGGTACTTATAATATCTTTGGACTTAATTCCTTTCTGCACTAAGTCGGATAAATACGTGTGTGTACGTGGGAAAATTACAAGGATGTGCATATTGGTGATAATATATTAAATGGAAAGCATATTTACATTAAAATGAATTCATTTTATTTTTGTGTTTCATCTTGCAAATAATGTGACCAACAATATGGGTTTTGATGTCAATAGAAAATAATTAATTCTATCGAATATTTTGTATTTTTGTTATTTTCGACTCTGAAACTGTTTTGGCCAAACTTGGTGAATACAGGTCCCGTATACTGATGTTTCAACAACACCTGGGACTTCCTGATTATAAGTATTTCAGGTCCACTTGTATTTTACCCATTAAATCTCAACTTATAATCCTAATCCGGGATTCGAACAAAACCTATCAGAGAGCGAGACTGCGATGAACATTGTTATTTAAAACTATTTCGTTTGCGTTCCGTGCAGACAAAGTTAATAGTTAAAGATGTCGCTGTATCTGCTGTAGTTCTGTAGACCTAGATGAAATGTAAATAATACAAACCTGTTTGTTAATTAGATGTCTGCTACTGGATTGTACCTCCAAGTGTGCTGTGGATTGATACATACATCATTCGTCAGCGAATAGAAAACACAGTCTTATAAATAGATCCTGGTTGTTATGTTTCACAATCTAATTCGATGTCTAGACCTGGAGCATATATATAATACAACTACAATTATTCAATTTTTTGAGTAATTTTTCACATAAAAAACTGTTTGGTTTCATAAAGTTATTGAAGCTAACAAACATTTAAAAATCCAGTACCTGGATTCACTAACCGAAAGGTTTAAATTTACTTCTACGGTGCAAGTATAAAAATTGTGCAACCTTGCACCCAAAATGCGCCTTATTAATTAATTTGCCCCGTTTCTGTATTCACTAAACAAAGAACAACGATGACGCCATTACACACGTCATCATTTGTGCTTTATTAGATCATTCCGTGTGAAGAATTTACTCAAAATTCGATGCTACTTCATTTTAAATTTCTTCTGAAAATTACAGTAAATATATTAATTTGATCTTTTTATTTACGGTAACAATTACATTAAAATATTTCTGGATGCTTTCCAAACATTATTCATTATAAAGGACGTACATACATATGTTATTAGTTAAAAGCTTTCCTTGAATTGTTAAAACACTTAGGGCCTATACAATTTACAATACGTTTAAAAATATACTCGATATATTTAGGAGTAATATCATTAAAAAGCGCAATCAAACATCTAAACCTCGCTCTCAAACTGCATCTACTCTTTTATTGAAATGATGAAGGCACATTTTTCAAAGTTATGTTGGCACATCTGTTCGCTCTTTTTAGTGAAGTATCATTTTAATGGCTGCCTTTCAAATAAATAGTCTACGTTAGTTAAGGTGGGGTGGAAGGGGACGCGAGAAAAGCCAGTGTTTTGCAGTTTTTATGGCAAAACATTTTTTGGTCAAAATAAATAAAATATTGTTCCAGTACAAACATGAGTTTAATTTTCTTCACAGGTTGATAGCAACAATTAATATAATATTTAGCACCGCGTCTTACTACCCGTTCGGGTTATACGCTTTAAGTACTAATTACGCTAATGGATTAGGAATTGGGAAGGTTTAATTAGAGGAAGTGAACCCGCATTTGCGTGGAGGTAGAGTGGAAAACCATTTAGGAAACCCCCCCCCCCCAGTTCACCCGACCGAGATTCGAACCTCGATCTCCCCGTCCTCAGCAGTTGAGCTAAACACAAGCGCGTTAGCCAACTACGCCACCGAGGCGGGTGATAGCAACAATTGTTGAATATCTTTCAAGAGTGTTCTGGGAATTAATTACAGCTTTTTCTCTTCATTTAAAAAGTTTTTCATCCCATGCCGCTATGCTCATGATGGATATTCAGGAAATGCTGATCAGCATGTGAAGAAAATTAAACCCATGTTTGTACTAGAGCAATATTTTTTTAATTTTGGCCAAAAATATGTTTCCATAAAAATGCAAGAACACTGGCCTTCTCAATTCTCCTTATCTCCCACCTTGTTAGATTGAACTAACATGGATATAATAATTACAGACTGGAATGTTGGCTTGGACAAGGTGATTATTGACCAAACAATTTTATAAATATAATTAATATGGACTTTGTCACATTCATTTACCTTATTTGACCTAATAATAGCCTTGGCTACTATTAGCAGCTTTAATTATCACCACAGCCACAATAATAGTCTGCTCTCACGCCCCCTGCAACTATTAGCTCAATTACGGATTAGAGTATATTGAATATTTCCGAATGAGCTCATTTGAAGTTGAACTATTACAAGATATTTATATTAAAACTATTAAAATCTGACCCAAAACTCCAAGTCTTACTTTCTATTACTGTCCTCGTATAAAACGCAAGTTTATACCTCATTACATAATATTATGTTATCCTCATTAGAAAATTTATCTGAGAAAGCTTTGAACAAATTATCTTAGCATTCCTTAATTGATAGAATAACTGATATTTTGCTTTCTAATTGCAGATGTCACAAACTAGTTTTCTATTAATTTGGGCTATTTTGGTTGTTGCGCCACTGGTGACTTAACCGGCTTAGTTAATTTTTCACTTTTTAATATTCTCTATAAGTGCAACAACATTTACTAGTAAAACTATTTTCTTAATGAAACCCTTTTTTCTTTATTTTATTTGGAAAACATTCACTTTTAACTTGTAAATTGTAGACTTGTAGTTCGATGAAACAGACACTGATTAGTTTTGTGCTGGTCGTGTTGTAAATATAAAGCTGACAGAGCACTGATCACAGAACTTAGGTCTGGAGCTGAACGAGTGATCCTGAATGAGCTTGTAATGATTCAACTAAACATCTTGATTGTAAGTTTCAACGTAACACACCTGATCAGAAACTCAAACACTGCTCTCTCTCTCTCTCTACCTGTCGTGAGAGCCACGGGATTCCCTCGTGAACATTATTACTACAAGGGCGTGTCTCGTCTGGTCGAGTTTCTCGGGGACGGTGAAGTCATGGTTCGAATCACGGCTCGGTGTAATCACGTGTTTTGACCCTCCACGAACATGAAGGTAGATTTTCTCTAAATTCCTGCTTGCTCACCCCTCCTCCCTCCTAATATATCGTCTCTCCTCACCTCTCCTCCTTGCTCACCACTCTTCACTCCTCCCACCTCCTCCCTCCTAATATCTCGTCTCTCCTCACCCCTCCTCCTCCCTTAGTTTAAATCATGTAGGTTATCGGATGGGTAGTAAGACGCAGAGCGCACACTAGCTACATATTGTTTTTATGTTTTCGAACATTGTAATAATGTTACACTAAAACTAAATTTTGTAGTTTATTAATAGAACAGATGAAGTGGCTTCATTCTGACATTAAATTTTATTACATATAAATTTGAAACCTAGTTTAAAAACTGACAATATTTCAATTATGAAAAAGTGACATTAAAATATATCTTCCCAGTCTTTTACAGATTAAAATTTTACAAAAATTAAGCATTTTGTTAAAATACTTGACTCTTGGAATTTTATTTAGATTGCGTTTCTTTGTTTGATTTTTTATAGTAAGCCTATAGTAATAATTATTGATAGCACTAACTCAAACACTTTCGCGTTGTCAATTTCACGTTTTAATAAATAAAACTTGTAAAAGATAGTCACGTTGACCCTGAAATGGCACGTTTTTTATTGTATTTTTGTTTGTTATTCTAAGGTTAGATACGATAGAAATGAAAGTAGAAATATCCTTTTTAGCGTGTGTTGACTTCTACTTGAGAAGTTAAATCAAACTGTATAAAACTTAAGTCTACACCAAATGAGTTGTTTGTATTTTATCTTCATCTTAATTTATATTAAGTTTACAAATTTCAGAAAAGTGCTTGTTTGCTACTCAAAAAGTGACGGTGTTTAGGTCCTAGGCACTGTAGTTTAAATAATTCGAGCTGAAAGCCACATTAAATGCCATGCTAGAATTCTCCAGGTGAATCTCACTTTTCTTAAAATCCTGACAATGTTGTTATTATTATTATTATTATTATTATTATTATTATTATTATTATTAGCACCGCGTCTTTCTACCCGTTCGGGTTATACGCACTTACGCTAATGTGTAATGGTAGGGTGATTGTGAGATGAAATGAAGGACCTACAGTTTAACGTGGAATCCGAACCACGGTGGAGACCTGGCATTCCTCACATTCACAAGATGTCTTGTCAGAGGTGAAGGAAGGGTTTGATAATCAGATAAATCTTTGCCGGGACCGAGGATTGAGCCCCGGCCGCCAGCATAGAAGTCTGACACCTTACCCCTAGACCACCAGGTCACCGACATGACAATGTTGTTCAATTCATCACTGACTACACCAGATCTAATGTTCTGTGCCGGGAGTCGAAGAGGCTGGTTTGCCGCTTCTTCTCCTCCCGCCGTTTGGTGGTCGGGGGGCAACATAACGTAACATAACGTAACATAACTTAACACAACGCAACACATTTAAATTTTATTTATCCCGTGGGGCCCTAGTTTGTCCATCCCTGGGCTAAAATTATTTTTGTCGCTGTGACAGCTTGGATGGTTTTGAAGGCGTACTAGTATTTTTGTGGCAGTGTACAAAATTTGAAAGCTGAAAACGAACTTTCAAACATGTCAGTTGGGTGTGATCACAACAAATTATTCCACACTCCACATTGGGTCCACATTGGGAGTACAGTCGGCTGTAACAGCTTTGTTTGGGCAGACGAATTTAGCTGAATAGTAGGGTTCTTTTATAATAATAACACTATTTTCTTTATTTTGAGGAATGTTTCTAAAGTCATTTAAAAATATCTTCAAGCATGATTTGCTTCCACAAAATTACATTTGGACCATCAAATGTATTTTTTTCACTCTTATAAGAATTATAATGTGGGCTATTGT
>JBCFYV010009841.1:0-47468 GCA_039000515.1 Timema cristinae | reverse complement strand
GTTAAAATCAGTGGCCTGTCTTGGCCAATATGGTTTCTTGTGGCACCTAAACTACCGATAGAATTGTGGTTGGGTAATTAGTTTATTGATAATTCTAAAATGAAAATATCTATGAAAAACAAAGAGGTTACCTTCCCATATAATAAATAAGGAGATGCTACAGTGAAACCAAAAGAAATAACTTGACTAAAATCAATTAATGTGATCAACAAAAACAATGCCAATAGTAATGAATTGTTACAAGACCTATTAAATGAGTTCGGTGACATCATCCCGGATAAAATCGATAAGACTATCGTGATGACATATGAAATTGTCATGTTGGACAAAACCCCTGTTAGATCATGCCCATATTATTTTGCCCCTTCCTAAGCTAAATATATTATGCAAACACATAACTGAACTTTTAAATAAATACACTATGAGACCTTCTAATAGCCCTATTACTTCACCTGCCTTTTTAGTTTACAAAGAAGGAAAATCACCCTGCTTATTAGTGGATAATCGAAAATTAAATAAGAATATATGTTTTGAAGCCACTCCCTTACCCACGCAAGAAATGGCATTCCAATATTTAGGTAAATCAAGAATATTTACTTTGTTGGATTTAAATAAATAATTTCACCAGGTTCCTTTAAAAGAAGAGTGCAAGTAATACACAGCATTTGCTACACAAACAGGATTGTTTGAATATAATTACCTCCTATTTGGTTTATCAGTTGGCTCAGGAGTTTTAACCCGGCTTATGAATATAATCTTCGGAGATAGTCAATATAAATTTGTTTATAATTACCTAGATGATATAGTGGTCTACTTCAACAACATGAGTGAACATAAGGTTCATTTAAAAGAAGTGTTTACAAGATTACACAAATAGGGATTAACCATAAACCCCCAAAAAATACAAGTTGGCATACCGCAAATAGAATACCTTGGACATATAATTTCATACAAGGGGTATATCCATAAATAAATAAATAAATAAATAAAAAATCCATCCCTTAGTGGAATTCAAAACACCTAATACCCAAAAGAAATCATCAACATTTTTGGGCATAGTGTCCTTTTTTGGCAGATTTATTCAGAATTTGACTTCTGTGGCAGAACTCTTATACAAATTAAGAAACAAAAAAATGTTTTAATTGGAACCTTGCAGCTGACCAAGCTTTCATTCAATTAAAAAAAAGCTCTTACTATGGTACCCATTCTATGAATGGTAAATTTTGACAAGCCCTTCATCCTTCAAACCGACGCTTCGTTTTCAGGCCTTGGAGTTATGTTAGCACAAAGAATAGAAGGTCAAATACTACCAGTAGTGTATGCCAGTCGTACTCTACATCCCCACAAATTAAATTATTCCACCTATGAACTTGAAGCACTTGCTATAATATATGCCATAAACCAATTCAGACAGTATTTGGAATCGCAACCGTTTGAACTACACACTGATAACTCGGCTGTAGGGTAGCTACTTCAACATCTACGACAAATAGGCAAGATAGCACGTTGAATTACTCAACTACAAGAAATTAGATTTGACATTGTAACAATCCTGTAGCTGATGTGCTATCTAGGATGTATGAAGAAGAAAGAATAGAAAGTTGCAACAATAATATTTTGAATATTGGATTCGTAACACAAATACCGGAAATTTATACATCCATACAATCAGCACAACAAAAAGACCAAGGACTAAGTAAGATAATTGAAAGAATATCAAATAAAGAGAATATTTCTGGTAAAAATTATATTGTCATCAACAGCATCAGAATTTCTGATGAAATGTTTGTTCATAGATTTTTTGACATTAAACCAGGTCTAAAAATGGTAATAAATACATTTTTAGGCAGTAGATGATTTTATAAGTTTTCTAAGTAAATTACGGCTTGTAGCAGACTGACGTACTTTACAAAATAACATTTTCAAAAACTTTGTTTGCTGTGTTACAAGTTCTGACAAAGTCTCAATTTACTTCTCACGTCTTCAAATACATGGTTTTGCTAGGTGTAAAACATTATACTACTGTGACTTATTATCCTCAGCCAAATTTATGTGCGAATCTCATAGAAATTTAAAATCTTACTAATACCCTACTATCTATAATGTGGTGATTCTATTACATTGCACAAATGCTTAACATGCCGAAATAGTAGTCAAAATATAACGAAATGTATTGGCCATGAATTTTGACACCCTGAATTAAATTGGTATTATGTAGTGCAAAAAGGGGCCAAAGAAGCTCCCTCAAATGTGGACTAACACACTCAACAGTTAAAATGGCACAAGCTTGTGATAGCACTACACAAGAAAGAATGTTCTTAAAAGCAGTCAATTGTAATTTATAAAATCCAGCAATTAGTGTAAGTCAAGAATTGCGGTGAAATTAATTTTTGTGATACCATGTTGTATTAGCCAATTTTTAAGCGATATACGTCTTAGTAATATTAAGTGACTACCTAGCGCGCTCATTTTCACAACTCAACCATGTCTAGTGAGTTAAACCATATTGTTTTAAGTTGTTGTTCTTGTTGTTATAGCTATTTCTAAGTGTTAGCTGCATGTATTTTCAGTACTTTAAATATAAATTATTTCTGCATTGTTAAAAGTGTTATATTAATTGTATACACAAAATTTTATTATAATAAGGTTACTAAAGTTAACTAATTGTGTTATTATATAAATGCCCTCCATTTACTATATTATGCACAAATTTGTGACAAACCTGTGCCCCTAAATTTTATTTAAAAAATAGTTAAAGATTCATTAGGTGTAATTGTATGTTGCGCATATTAAAATCATTGTTAGAAAAAAATTCATTAGGTTATAATATTGTATATTGTTCTTTGTCTCACATATTTTTAAATAAGTTTTATCAGTCTAAAATAATAAATAGAATATTTACGTGTCAGTACTCAAACCCTTATTGTTTATAACAGATATAACAGGTTTATACTTTTGCTATTTATATGTATGTTGTAATATTGCTAATATTTTAATTTTAGATAATAATTCTAATTTAGTAAAACACAATCAATTAATATATATTATGTCTTAGTATTATCGTATTTATTGACTATCGGTAGGCCTACTCAATCATATAAGATGTTGCCTTTATATATATTTTTTTTATGATGGATATATTTTATGTCCTTTTTAGTTGCCATGAAACAACATTTTATGTTTTCTTGCTGTCAGTATGTATTGTACTATCTTAAGTTAAAGAGTTCTGTTTAGCTACTTTTTTGCCTGTTGTATGTAAATATGATGTCACTCTAGTAACAGCAATCTTGAATCTGACCCGCCATTGTGGCGCTAGAGGCAGTCACATGTCTTGCTATTGGCTTCCACGGGCGGACCACAGTCAACTCTGATCACTTTTGGACCTCACTTACTAACTTACTTGGGTAGTAAAGATAGTGCTTGCTTGCATATCAACAAAACAATTGCATCAACATGTTCTTTATACACACTTAGGTAACATTAATGACCTGTAAACTTTTAAATGTTTAGAAATGCTTTCATCTATTACCAATTAATAAACGTTCAATATCTGGTATCAAACTGTTTTTATTTGATCACCTTTATAACAAAATCAGCATCTCAGTAACTAAATGTTTAAAAGTTAATGAACAGCAAACAATAAAAAGGTTCCAAGAAAAAAATTTCATTCTTTAATTAGTTACTGCTCGGTATGATCATGAAATTTTTTTTATTCTTGTTATTTAATTACGCTATTTTATAAAAATAAAAAAAATCCTTACAAAATAACAGCTAATATGAGTTACTAAAAATTGTAAGCAAATAAAGTGCAGATTAATCTTCAGGTCCTGAAAAATAACATGTCCTAAATGAATAAACAATCAATGCACCTTTCATCCATTTTCCAAATAGAAAATGAATATGTTAACAATATTTAACAAGATTGTCCATACAATTTTATTGAAAAATAAATTGTTTCAATATATGTTAAACAAGCTAGACTAAAAACAAAATAATCAATTGATATGTCTTTAATTATTGGTATATCTCAATTTGTTTTAAAAGTTTGCCGATAAATAATCAAATAGCAATCAGTACTTGTTATAAGATTATAAAGATTAACACAATAAACAAACTTTAAGAGCCAGATGAAAACAATGACGTTCTTATGCTAATTCACATTTTTGTTTAAAATTTAAATCGATTAAATGTTCCTTGATTTATGATCGCGAAGGTTAAATTTTGAGAGAAATTGTCCATTATTGTATTTTACCTCAAACATTAGTTTTGACGTATTTAAGATATTTATATTAAACATGGTATTAAATAATTCTATGGTACAATTTATGACTATAAAATTATATAATTCATTATGTGAAAAATGAAAGCAAATACTAAAATTAAGTCCATTACTTTGTTTAGTGGAGCAATCTTCTATTTGTAAGATTAAGTTTAGTAAAATATTATATTTAAATCGATCGTTGGACAGTTCATCATTAGATATTAGCAGAAATCAAAAACTCTACACTAACTCACAATGAGAACTTATAGTGTTATTTATATTAGTTTTCATGCATTGGCAACATTTTCTATTTTAATCTATGTGGTTCCAATGTTGATCTCAAAAGGTTGATAAATAGTAGTATGATACTTAAATTACAACAAATGTTATAAAATATCTAATGGCTATTGTGTGTAAAGATATTAAACATGAATGAAACAGGCTTCTAAACTTTACATAAAAAGTGTGATAAGTGGTTTCATTATAAAATATATTAAGAATAAATATTTTACTTCAAAATAACAGTGTGAATTATATTCCATTTATAATAAGTTCGAGTGTTTTTGATAGATATGATAGGAAATAAATAATATATTACCATGCACCCACACAATTAATGTGACGGTTAGCAGTAATCTTAGCCGCTTCGGTGGCTGCGTGGTCTAACACGCTACTCTCGTGTTGGACTAGACTGCCGAAGATAGAAAGATTGGGATTCGATCCCACTTGGGTACACTAAGGATAGATTTTCCTAAATGGATTTCCATCTCCTTCCATAAAAATGTGGGCGCACTTCCTTTCAATTAAAACTTCCTAACCCTAAGCCATTAATGCAATTAATACATAGGTGTATAACCCGAACGGATAGTAAGATGCGGTGATATATTCATATATAAAAATTTAATCTTCAACAAAGATATACCATACTTAGCTTTGTCTTCGAATAAAATACTAGCTTAAGGTTTTAAGAATCAGTATTAAATATTATTAATGTATTTAAAAGGTTCCACTTAGTAGGAGCATAGTATGCCTGATTTTAGCTTGTACTATCTTTAGTAATGCTATATTTTATAATAATTTCACTATAGCTATGAATAAATATTAATTATTTAAAGTATAAGGATATAAAGTATAATTTATCATATTTTTTTTGTTTGCTTTTATTTGTATTGGGAAATCTCAGGAATGGTAATGTTCTTTTAGAGGTGTTTTTTTTTCAATAAATAAATAAATAATAATGAATTTTTAAAAAGTAAAAATATTGAACAAAAAGGGATGAATTATAATTAATATATTTATTTGCTAGGTTGGATTTCTTGATTTGAATTTTTAGTTAAATAATTAGATTTAAAAGTATTATGCAAGAGTACTAGCAATGACTATCCCTGGCTTAATTCAAGGGTTAAGAAAGTGAAGGGTGAAAGGTACTACACTAACATTCATCTGAAGATAAGGTGGATGAACAAAAAGTGGGGGAAAAAATAACTTTGTCCTCAGTATCAACTGTCAAGTTCAAGTGCGCAAAACTATATTTTTGTTTATCTTAAAACTAAGTTACCTATATCTAATTAATGTATAAAATAAAATGTGCTAATCATGCCTTTTGAATACACCTAACTAAGAATTATGAACCTTTTCTTGACTAATTAAACTGTGTTTAAATGATAGTGTATTTTGCTAAGTAGCAGAATGTTATAAAAAATTGTAAACAATGAATTTTTTTAACTATAATTATCTTTACTTTGAATAAAAATAACAAACAAGTAAAGCCATAATATATTTATAAGACCATAAAGTTGGATAATTATATTTATTATAATTTTAAAGCTAAAAGAGGTTTGATGATGACTTCCCAAATGAAATAATGTTTTGTCGTGTTAAATGAATCTTATAGTCTAATTGTGTAAGAATCAGTCAGGCTTTAATACAATTTAGTGCTCATTCAAGTTGGTTAAGGATTATAAGGGTAACATTAAAGCACATTAGCTTTCAATTATACTAATGAGTACTTTATATGCCAAACTAAGTCGTGCATTTTCGGGTTTTGTTTTAAAATTTTACTCACTTAATAAAGTCCATAGCTACACAGGCAAAAAATTAAATGAGTAGAGTAATCTGCCATGGCTCACCCTAGGGATGTATTTGGGGAAAAAATTATTAAAAAATAACACTAGCTTAAAATTTCAAATTTTTGTGTTGAATGTATAGAATTTTAAGATATTATAAAATAATTGTTAAGATTTTAAAACAGAAGTGTAAGAGGATATATATAAACAAAAAAATGACCCGTTTTAAAAAAACAAAACATTTAGTAACGGGAAACCCTTGTATCTAGAATGTTTAAAAAAATTAAAAAAAATTAAATTTAAAAAAACCAAAAATAATAGGTGATGCTCACAAATGAAAGGGAAAGTGAAAATTTCATTTACAACTTTCTATTTGTGTATCAATAAATTAAAATTTTAAAAAACCATTTTTGGTACAGTTACGTGTTTGGCCATGTTTTGGGCCCAAGATCTCTTAAATTGGAAAAAGATATAAAAATTTTTGAATTAATATTTTTCCCTTGAAATTATTATTTTTTAGCACCGGTCTTACTCCCCGTTCGGGTTATACACATTTTACGCTAATGTGAAAAGGTAGGGTAATTGTGAGATGAAAGGGAAAGGACCTACATTTTAAATTGGGAAACCCGGGGAAACCACGGGTGGGGCCTGGCATTCCCCACATTCACAAGTTGGGGATTAATACATGCCTTGTTGTTCCTTGAAAAAATGCATTAATTTCTCATATGGCAATGTTTTATGTACAAAATATAATCTAAAAAGATCTTAATGGGGTAGTAAAAGTTTACATTTTTTAAAAAAATATTTTAACTTATTTTTAGTGCTTCTACAGCAGTAGCATAAAAGTCTAATTTACTTACAAATATTTTTATGGAAAAAAAATTAAAAAAAAAAATTAGTAGTGAAAATGTGTTTGGGGGTTTAAATGGGAAATTTAACAGATTTAATTAAGTTAAATTTTTTGTTATAAAAAAAAACAAGTATTTTAGGGACAAAGATAAACAGATTAAACTTCCCGCCAAAAATATATTTTTAAATTTTTAAGAATTTTCCCGGTTTTTTAAAAAAACCAATGTATTTAAAACACAAATTTTTTTGTATAAATTTAAAATTTTCTAAGATTGTAATTAATGTTTAAAAATATTTTTTGTAACACACATATTAAAAAATTGTGTCAGGGTTTAATTGGGTTAAAGGATATCGGGCCCCAAAAAGTGGGCTATTGGGTATTACAATCTAAGTTATATTTCGTGGGGGATTTATTGAGAGATTAAAAAAATTTCCTTACATCGTTTCAGTTAAAAAAGTTGTAAGATTATTTTTTTTTAGTTTCTTTTCCTATAATTAAAAGAATACTTTTGCAAAAGCATAATCATGCCTCAATTTTTGTTTAACAAATTAGTTTAAATTTAATCAAAGCCTACAATGGAGTATTTCATACCTCAAACTATTTTAAAGTCACATACACATTGAAACAAAAAAAGTTTTTATATTTCTACATTCTGTCCTTCATAAAACAAAAATAGGGACAGAAACAGAAGAAAAGAACATTTGGAACAAATAGTAACCTTGAGCTAAGAACCGCTGGGCTGTTTAGGAAATGCTATCAATACTTTGGTTGGGTAGCAGGTTTGAAAGTCGTAGTTGTTAGTACTAGTTTGGATGGGTCAAGTTTGTTCTGGTCATGGTGAATGGTGTCAAAGCAATATCTGAGAAAAGTGTTAATATACAAATTTAACATTAATATTAATTTAAATCTAGGCAGCACATTTTCTGTGCCAATATTGGTAGTCATTACTGTTGCCATGATATTTTTGATTTTTCTGCTGTGTATCCTCTTTTTTGAGTAGATAACATCTTTTAGTTAATAATTAAAGTTTTAGTCTGGTTGAGTTGTGATTTTTCGTTCAACATTCCATTAACCAGCTGCATACTGGCCTATGTATTCTGCATCACATGATTTGCAATGTGGTTGATAAATAAAATATCTCCGCTTCAGTGGTCACAAAGTCTAGGGCATTTTCGCAATAGACTAGACTGCCAAGGGCAGGTAGATCATAGTTTGATCCTGGTCGGATGTACTGAGGATGGTTTTTACTATTTTATATATATATATATATATTATAATATATATATATATATATATATATAATATTATATATGCATTCTAATTTACTGAATTTGTTGTTGAAGAATGTAGCTACAGTACAATCTTTATTGGAAGGGCCTTTTAGAAAATACAAAAAAATTGTTTTGCTTTTAAAATTGATAACATCTTATTAAGCATATTAACTGAACAGGTAGTAAGATACGGTTCTAAGAAAAATAATCTTATTAGTTTATTTGTGTTAATTTTAGGTCTTGAAAAATAAAAAATAAATGGCAGCTGCAGATAACATGGCATGTTGTAGGAATAAGTGAAATTAGATTTACTAACTTTTATAGTTGTTAAACAAGGCCTTTTCTATGAAAATTGGAACAATATAGGCGATTTTTACACGCACAGAGGTATGATCTATTGGTAGTAGTTTACTCTTGGATATTTTTGGTATTATGTTCAGAGTGGACTAGAATATTGAGGAAATTGTGAGACCGTTGAAAGCAACTCTTGGAAATGAGCCAATGATTTTTTCTTTTGGGAAACTCATTAGGAACTTGTAGCAACTTTTTAAGATGGTATTGTGTTATAGGAGAGAGAGGTCTTTAGCTTTAAGTTAAGGATCATTGTTGTTTTTAGAGAGTCTATGGAGATCTGTGCATGTAGATTTGGCTGTCAATTACAGGGCTGGGATAACCTCTACCTTAGATGGCTGTGTGGAGCTGCTCACAATATTCTGATAAATCATTGGCTCTGAATATATCCATTTGGTTCGTATGGCAAAGCTGTAGAGATATTTAGGTGTAATGTAGCTGCTGTAATAGTGGAGGTATTGTTGATTGGTAGGTTTCGCATCTGCAGTGATGTGAATTTTGTTGTTTTTAAGGAAAATATTGACATCAAAGAAGGTATGATGTAATTTTGTGGGGAAAGTTCAGGGGCTAAAGTTATTGAGATGATCTAGAAATATGTCCAAGGATGCTTCAGAGTGGACCAGATCACAAAAATGCAAATCAATGTAACACAGTAGTAAAAAGTGTTTGATAGGCTGGGATTGCAGAAAGTGTTCTTAAAGCAGCCCCAAATAGATATTTACATATAAAGGAGCAATACATATTTCAAAAGTTATGACATTAATTTGTAAATAATGTTTGTGCAGGAAAAAAGTGGTAGGTTTGGGAATTTGGCGGTGCGCACTCTAAAAACGCTCCATGGCTGAAATTCCATAAAGATCTAGGATAAAAGGTGTATTAATTAATAATTAATGCATTGCCAAGTTTAAACTAGATAGTGGAGCTGAATTAATTGTTTCAACAATTTGCTGTTTACAATAAGTTCATAGATTAGCCTGACATAAAAAAAATCTAAGATATATATTCCTTTAGTAGTGTTTGGAAGCAAAAATTAAATTTGACCAGTTGGAAAGTTAGGTTAGTCCAAAGCTCAAATGGTTTATGACATCAGGGAATAAATGTTTTAAGAAATAGACCCTAAATTCTCACCCTGAGGTTTCACTAAGTACAAATGCGAAGTTTCCGCTAGCTGAGTTTATCCATTTAGAGGTAGCCCCACACCCCTGGTTTAACGCTACTGAACTGAAAAAAGTTATATTAGAAGACTTTGGTCACTGTTTCCAAAAACTTTTAGGACAATGTAAAAAAAAAAAAAGAGTTGAATTAAGGAGAACTATGCTGAATAAATTTAGTCATGTCTATACTAACTTTTTTAGTATCCCTTCTATCGCACCAGTTCAGGAACATTATTGCAATACCTGGTATATTCTCTTTTATTTGTATGATTTCATTTTATACTTTGGAGTTACACATTCCTTTGATAAACGAAGTCATATATTTGTTTGTATTCATAATTATCAATGTAAGGATTAAATTAAATAAAGATGTGGAATGTTACCTTCTATTTGCCAAAGAAACAGTATATACCTGCTAATGTGAATACGAAGAAACCCAAAACCAAAACCAACAATAATTTATTTAGGATATGAAATATTTCAAGTAATTATTTATCCTTGGATTTGAAGTAGATATTTTTCCTTGGTAAAAGACAGAAAACGAACGTGTTATTCAAAAGTACAATATATATTCTTAGAGAATAACAGTTATTAATGTGGCAGAAACCTGGTAAAAAAACATCAATTTTATTGGTTTTAAGATCACTGGTAAGCCCGCTAAAGACTCAGTTAATTGAGTAATAGCTTAAAATATGTATAACCCAAACAGGTAGGATATTGTGGAAAAAGAAAAAACTTAGAACCTATACAAAAATATTTTACATAATATAAAGATAACCTCTTCCAAATGGATTCAGTACTTCTTTAGCTATAAGTGAACATACATAGTTACAGAAACTCTTAACTTGTAAGAAACTATTTAAGATGTTATATTATGAAATTGTAATAAGTTCATAATATTTTGTTAAGTATGTAAAATATTTAAGATAAAATATAATTAAAACTGTTTGAGTGAACCATTTTTTGAACCCTATAATCTTCCAATTCACAATTTTCTTTATAATGATATTTAAGTGGTTTAAGGTGTAATATTTGAGAGGTTTTAATTGAGTTGTGTCTATCTTTCACAATCATAAAACAATTTTCTAAACAATGGTTAGAACTTTCTATTTGCAGTATTAGTTATTTTATTTAAATATCTATGATATATTAATAATTTGTGAGATAAGGAGTACATCTTGAAAATATTATTTGGGCATTTACTGGTTTTAGTTAGGTAATAGTGTAAAATAGATTTACAGGAGAAGTTAGGATGCTATGCATTGTTTGCAGTACCAAGACCTATGTAGAATACTGATGGAACCTATACTAGCACAAAAACAGGTTGCATAGTATTTTAATGTCCTTACCACTGCTTACTACAAATAGTATCACAACTAGCCTAGGAACCACTTTGTAACAACAAATAACTCATTATTTTACCAAAAAAGGTTTCCTTGCTAAAATAACTCTATACATTTCATGAGAACATGATTTTTCTATTGCTTTCTTTTTGGAGGTAAAAAGACTTCCCAGGGAAAGTTCAAAAAATATCCTATACAAATTCTTTGAAACTTAAGTAATGTCTTGCCTCCCCCATGGGGGGGCGGGGATCTGTCAGGATAGCTTGGGGGGGGGTTAGATTCCGGGAAAGGGGTTGTGTGGGTTCAAAATTTTAATTGTGGGGTTAAAAATTATTAAATTTAAAAAAAGAAGTTACTAAAAGATAATACAAAATTTTGTTGGCAAAAACAAAAAAATAAATAAAGTTTGAGATTTGACGCCCACGCTTGGCCAAAGAATGGCAAAAACTTGTGAAAGTTTAGATCGATGGGTTTGGGACTGGACGGTTTCGAGCCCCACAAAATTTATTTCGGGAATTGGCTGGTTTGGCCCCAAGGGTTAAAGTGAATGATGCCCCTGATTTTGTCTGTTTTGGTGAGCATGGGGTTTTTAATTTTTTCTGCCTGCGTTTTTGTTGGAAAATGTGACGCCCAATTTCAAATTTTTTAAATTTTTTTAGGCCCTCGGGGCCCTTTTTTGGGGGCCAATTGTTAAATTGTCGGGGAGTTTTTTTTCCCCCTTTAAATTTTTCAGTTCATTCCCTCTTTAAATTTAAAAAGCCAGCATTTTCTTACCCCGTGTGCCCAATCAAGTTTTTGTAAACCAAAAAAAACATCCCAACATTTTCGGGGTTTTGGACAGAAAATTTTATTTAGGAGTTAGCTAAAAAATTTAAAATTATTTTGATACTTTTTTATGAATAAAAAAATTATGTCAAGAGTTATAAATTATAATGAACATATTTGACAATATGGAAAAAAACCCTTTTCCCCTGAGGACACACTAGCAGGTTTCATAATATTTATTTAAGTCTATTTAGGGAGCTTTAACAGAGGTTTTTGAAATTTTCCAAAGCTGAGATTTAATGTTAAAGACTTCTAACAGGGTTTTCCCCTTTGGGAAAAATTTAATACGACATTAAAAAAACTCTCTGGCCAAAAGGAAAATGAAAGGGAAAGGGATTTACAACCTTGGGAAATTTGTTTTTGGGGAAAATAGTTGGGACCGGGGAGGACAGTTGCATTTTCAACCCAAAGCTGCCTTCAAAATTTCAAGAAATAAAGGTTTTGCTGATCTGGGTGCACCCAAAATGGGATTGCCAAAGACCATCAATTCCCAAACACGGGAAACCCGGTGTCATTTTTTTAATTTTAAGAAAATGATATTAGATGGAGTAACTTCAAATAAAAGCAATTTTTTAAAAAATAGCTTTGGCTATTGGATTCGCTTCAAAAGGGCCCCTTTGTGGATGCATAGCTTTACAGCTTTTTCAACACCTGTTGTTGTACGTTGTTCGGGGGCCTTCTTTTACTAAAGAAGCGGGGCCCCCTTTTTACCGGGTTTTCCCAACAAAAAATATGTTCCAAAAAAATTTGAAACAAAATTAACCCGAATGGCAACTTCCGGGGGAAACGTTTATTTAAAACAGTGTGCCAAAGGTTGGGGGGGTTGGCTCTCAGATGCTCCCTTTTGCCTTTTTCCCTATAAAATATTTACATGTGTGTATTTTATTGATGCTTTCACAAATTTACCTCACTTTTAAGCCACGGTGTATCTCTAAACGTTGGTTGCTCTGAAAATTTTTTTGGCAGTGTTCCTACATCCCCTTCGTAAATTTTAATTTTTTCCTCTCTAAAGGTAGGAGAAGAACAGATTTTTTGCAAATAATGTTTTCGACCTAACAGGTGGGAAATTTTTTGCATCCACGGGAAATTTCTACTCATCCTGTATATAAACAAAAAAAGGGACAGGATTTATGTGGAATCCGAAATTATGCCTGTCAGGGACAGGGCCCAGCCACATAATACAAAAATAATTAAATATTCCCTGGTTCCAATAAAATTTTTTCCCCAGTTTGAATTTTATATAAACTAAACCATTTTTTGTCAAAACATTCAGCGCAAGTGTAATGTACATTTGCTGTACATGCAGGGGCAGATTTACACATAGACCTAGTAGGCATGTGCCTAAGGCTGCAGATTTTAGAGGCAAAAAATTTTGAATGAGGAAAGAAAATACATATATTGTATTGATTCACACCCTACGCCTAAAAGCTAGAGGCCACTACTAGCCTAAAAGAGGGTGGATAGAAACTAAGTAAGTAAAAAAATTTGCAAATTTTATAAATATTTGAGTTATTTATTCAATGTAATAAACAGAGGTAAAACATAAATTACATGACCTTACACGTCAAACTAAAGTGTGTTGGAAAACAAATAAACCATGGCTGAGTCTGCACTTGCGCAGTACTTTTGAGAGTATTTTTCACTCCCTCAAGGTAAATTAATATTTTATTTGAACAAGTCTGGAAGAGACCAAATATATTAACAAAATCGTTAATATTATACAAAATAATTTATAGAAACTTTCTTAAATGATTTACAAAGCATCTGATTCACCACAGTGAATTCAGACAATACAAATTTAGGACCAAGATTTAAATTTAAATATCAAATCAATCAGATATTTATTATAAATTTAAAATACTAAACCTTATGATGATTAAAAAGAGCTTAAAGAGCCTCTTTTAAATGGATTACAACACGTCTGATTCATCCCTGTGAATCGACAAAACAAATTTAAATTTTAGAATCAAATATAAATTTAAATATTGAATCATATATTTATTATCACCACAAAGGTTTGACTTCCCGACTAAAACAAACCTTTGCGGAACTATTACCCTCAACACTTTTGATGAATTTGACAAAATTCCTACATTTTAATATTTAATATTAAAATAGAAAACAAAGCATTGTTATGATAGAATACTTATAATTTCTCACTAGATTATTCGGTGAATTTTAAAGTCATAACCTTATTAACCAACAAAAATAAGTTATTTTAATATTTACTCCAAAGAAGATATGTTCTAAAAATAACCTATAAAAGAAAAATTATCAAATTAAAGAATTTAAACAATTACTGGTAGCCACACGAGCAATAAAAAATATTTAAACTACAACATTTCAAGCCAGAAAAGGAATAAAAAAAATGTGGCTACCTGAATATTTCAAGAAATTACAAAGACATTAGCGCCCAAGCGGCAATAGGAAAACATAAGTGTTCCATAACAGAATTTACTTTCAAAATTAAAACCTTTAGCAAAAAATTACAGATGCCTACACTGACCAATTGCAACTACATAATAAACCTAAGTGTTCAAAATAATCAAACCCATAGTTGAAATATAAAGTTTATATAATCAATAATATATATAGCCATCCTGTCTAGATAATGTCCTAGTCCTAAATAGGACTTCTCGTGGAAGTGGCGGATGTAATAATCTTCAATGCTAGCTGAATGCTAGCTATATATAGGTCTAGTTGATGGATTGGTAGGTGGGAAATTTTGTCACACGCCTAGCAGCTGGTGGATATGCTACGTCACTTCAGTCACGTCCGCCAGTTGCTTTGTGTGTTGTAGATAAATTTGACTTGTTCCCAACACCAGACACATGGTGAGTGGCTGCAGACTCTAGCTATGTTCGTTCGGTCACGTAGACCAGTTCAAGAATAGGAGTGATCCTCCTGTAACTCAGCCGGCTCAATCAGAGCATTTCTGGATCCCTCTATTGGAACATGTTGTCGCTGCATCATCCATTGCTTGTTTAGAACTTATTTTCATTCTAGAATTTGGTGTGAACAAGCTGGTTATGGAAGTCACGCTATTCCAGCAGATACGAGTGAGTAGATCACTTATATTAGACATAGTAAGATTGTGATATTTAATAATGCTGGATGTCAATGAGTATAAGTTTATTTGGGGTGGTAGTATACTAGCTAGTCTTGCTAGTATTTACATTGCAGGATGTTTATATGTATAGGCTTATTTGGGGCGGGTAGTAACATTGTGATATTAGCAGTACAAGCTAATGTTACAATATTTTTCTACAAGTTAAAATACTTTTATGGCTTCATGGTGTGCGTGATTGTTGTGCTTTGCTGTATTTGTGTACCAACATGACAGAGGATTACCTTAATACACAGAAAACCGTTTTAAATTGAAGGTCTCTTATTGGACAAAATCGTTGTCTGGCAACACCAACCAGTTTGCTCAGCAGAAATCAAGGCGAAAGATATTATCGACTATTTTATTATTATGTATATGCTAACATTTAATTTGTAGTAGCATGTTCTAGAGTCTACTCATGCAAACTTTATATTGTTAGATTAAACAAGGTAATATTTGAATTTTTGTATTGTGATATATTAAGAGAATTTATTTCAACTTTTTAAGTCTTTGCTTATATTCTTAATACTATTAAAACCTCACTATAATAAATAATCAATAATGTAAGCACTTTTTATATGTCATTCAATAACAATGATATATCAGTTTGTCAGTGTATGGGGGCTGATAGGGGGAAAACAGGGATTTAGAAGGTTAGAAATTAAGGTAGGAAAAGTGAGCGGCAAATTATCTAGTGCCTATGGGTGGCAGAGTAGTATATCCGCCAATGTGTACTTGGGCCATCCACAATCTTCTTGTACTGCAAATACTGAGTCTTTATTTATATGCAGTTTTAAAACCTCCAATTTGGCAGTTTTGTGTCTCTTACTTTGGATATGTTTAAAAATTGTGGTTTAAAATTATTAAATGAGCAAAGGTTAGGAAGCAATTAATACAAGCAAAAGGCGGAGTTTGTAATAAGCACCAATTATAAACAGGAAGAATAAAAAAAAACATTATTATGAGAGTTAAAATATAAGAAACAACAATAGATATCATCAGTCGAATTGACCATTCATAGTCCTTCTATGTATGGGTGGTAATTTTATTTAAAATGTAACAAAGGTCTGATTTTTTTCGGGAGACCTGTGTGATAAATTTGATTCAAAATTGTTAAATATAGGAACCATGTGAAACAAACAAGTATAACCTAACATATTCTAAAGGAGGCATATTGGTCCAAATGACCGGGTCTGTCTTTCTAGTGTTAACATAGATTTTACTTAAAACAAACCTCCATTATTTATTAGCAGTGATAACATGAAACTAGTTGTAATCCCAATTAGCCATTAAAATAGTATCATTAGTTTGTTAAAATCTTTCAAGGTTTATTATTTAGCAGATCTTTGCACCTCCAATCATCTCTAATAATTTGTCATGCCTCATGGTTTGTTATTAGAGATCAGTCTTGCAGCCTCTGCTAGTCCTTTCATTTAGCGCCATTTTTTGTCTTGTGATTTAATTGTTCGAAGATCCAGATAATAAACACTTATGATCTTAAATTTTCATTAGCAAAGCAACTTTACTTTCTATAATAATGGTTTTAATAGCCACTACATTTATCAACCTGACTAATATTCTCACTTATCCTTTTGAGAAAAAGACCCCTAGTTTATTTTTTATCTAGGGCAGATTTTAAAATTAGTAATAAGCAAAAAGACATAGGATTTACTACCTCATGCCATTCCTTCAGAATGAGTTTTCATTTTAAGTCTTATTCTATGTTTAAAAACATATAGAAATACTCCTGAAGACACTCGTTTCTATTCTTGGACTTAAAACCATTTATTAATAATTGTCATAAATGTCATAACATAAACACAACAAAGTTATTAAAAACTAGTTTAAACACTAGATTCTACCATAGCTGATTTATCATTTGATAAAGATAAACCATTAGCTTTAGTGATCTCAATCAATCTCTAAGCAATGAGTCGTTAAGAATGAATGTGCTGCTTTTAAGTACCTGCACCACATGGGTGTTCACATCTTTTTGCCCAACCGGAGGCAACTGACTTTTCTTTCGAGACTTACTTGTCTGTTCGCTTCTCAGAGCAAGCATGGTCTCTGTAGTATGGAAGGTTGAACTAAACCCAAACCTAACAGAAAAATATTTCATTAAACTTTTCTTTAATTAGCGTGATAAAGTAATTTTTTTATTTATTTAGGCAATTTTATATTTTTATTGAAACATGCTTATTAAATACATTATTAGAATAATCATGTCTCAGTATGTTTATCTGTCCAGTAACAACTAATTATATTTTATAGTCTATAAATCCTGTTTGAAGACTTTTCACTCAAGATTTGCTCCGTTTTAAAATCAACTTTATTTCTCACAAATGTTTGTTTATTTAAGTTCAAATATGTAGATATCTTAAAACCTGATCTGACATTTAATAGAAAACATTTACTATCCCACATAAATATTATATACATGTTGTGCAGATAATTTTTAAGGTAAAAGCCTTTAAAATATTGAAATGATGATGATGATGATGATGATGATGATGATGATGATGATAGAGTCAAATAAAAGTAGTGTACAAGAAAACATTACTTTAATTCAATTACTTATTTGATGTACTAGAAGAGTTAATACACTATGGAGAACTTAGAAACCTAAGCTGTTAATTAAAATTAACAATAACAATAAAAATATATGTTTATAGTAATTTGTGTTTGATGGAGGTTAATAGTGTAAAATTCATAGTCATCTATAAATATTTTTCTAAGTCATAAGATACAAGAGTGTACTACTTAAAAGAGATTATAAAAGCATGTGTGTATTTTTGCCCCACCTTTCCTCCTCTTCATTAAGTTCAAGACCAATTTTAATTTAATAATAATTTATTTTGAACTATTACTGTATGATATACCTTACAAATAGATTTTTTTACAGCATAATAACAAGAGCTAAAATCTTAGTTTCAAAATAAAACGTTTTAAACACCTGTGCACGAACACAAACGAGAACGGTATGTATAACATCATCAACTGCTTTGATTTAATCCGGTGCATCTTAATTTTTGAAGAGAGGGCAACTTTTAGATGCTCTCGTTTGTAAATCATTTTTAAGTTGACTACAGATGCCACTTCTGATAAATAGAAACATCCGAAAGGTAATTTTCATAAGTTCATATTTAAATAAAGTAAAAACACTTGAAAGCCTTATAAGATAAAACTTATAATTAATAACAAATTGTTTGTTGTGAAAAGTTTTGACTGCCAAAAGTGACAGCAGCTCAACATATAGTCTTACAGATCATATGGATTGGGGAATGGATACATGAGAGTAGATCTGGTAGCTTTTAGTAGCTGTCAGTTACCACCACTACATTTGTTAGACTGTATGTGTTTAAGATAGCAATTGTATGTTATTTCGATACAATCTTAATTCAAACACAAGTCACCTCAGTAGAAACTAAATAATTAAACAATATCAGATCTCAAATCCAACTACCTATTATTTGGCTAGTCTATGTTTTTAAATTAAAATACACTAGCTCAGCCTGTAGCATGTCAGCCCCTTAAACTAAAAAAAAAGTTCTGGGTTTGATTTCTGACAAGAACAAATAATTTGTCATTGGTAAAATTGGAAAAATGATTAATTGACAGTTAGAGTAATGAGTGTTGTGCTGTTTTAGAGATAATTTAGTTTGTATGTCATGAAATAAGATAACCAGCTATACATTAAATAACTCCTAGTAAGAAAAAATAATCTTCAAGATGGCTCAAAAAACATCAGGTCTTACTAAACAGCTGGGCTACCCGTATTTTTACACTAATGGCGCCGGGAGAAGGAAGATATAATTTTAGTGGAAATGTATCCAAATGTGCGTGGCAGTAAACTAAGGATACAGAAAAAGCTACTCCTCACTAGTAGATTTGTTAAGACAAAGGTTTGTTGATGCCTTTGTTTGGGTGTCCACCGATGCGGATAGTAGTTTTTTTTAGTACCACATCTTACTATCTGTTTGGGTAATGTGTTTAGTTTAGTATCCTACATATAGTAGTTATCTCAGCAAATGTTTAATGTTTATCATGGACATACTGGCATTTGATAAAACATGTTTTAAATTTAAAAAACAAGTCCTAGTCAAGTCACGCAATGTCCAATACAGATCTTCAAGAACTTTAAATTACTATCTGTAAAGGGTAAACAAAAAGTTTCTACCTGAGCAATATTTTATTTATTTGGTCAAAAACTTTTTTTTTTCAAGAACTACAAAAATACTAACATTTATTCACACTTCATTTATTCCACTTTAATAACCGGGGGAGCTGAATTGTATCCATTCAGACTGTTTTTCAATAAACTACTTTAGTAAAAATCCTGAACTGTATCCACAAAATTGCGGAAAATAAGTCAAAATATTTATGTCACTTGCTAGATGGCAGAAGAAACAACCAACTTAAATTATTAGTTCAACACAAGACTAACAGATGGTAGCTGTTACACCAAATAGATAGAATATAACCTTGATGTGATCTTTGGATGAGTACTCGCTAGTCGTTCTCCCTTATGGCAGTGCTAATGGCCAACCAGGTATAAATAAGAAAACAGAAGAGAAACGAAACAATTAACCACCATTTTGGGGATGTACGAGTTTTGGCGTGTCTCTTTCGCCTCAGTTGCAACCTTTTGTGAATGATTTTGTTTAAATAAACATGCAAATGTTCAAAATATGTTTGCATAAGTAAAATTTATTTTTGTCTTTGATTGCTATGTGCAATCCTCCAACAAAACGGTTTGTTTGCTTCAAAGTGTAATAAAATCTATTAATATGTCACAAAAATGTATGTGTCGTCGTGGATGACTTCTTATAAGGGCTTGCCTACCCTCTCTGACAGTGGGTTGAGCTTTCAGCTCTCAAAATAAATGGCGTTGCTAACCTTATACAAACTAGTGAATTCTTGTCAACAGGTTGAAAGTAGTACTGTAGGGAGGCGGGCTGACCGGTAGCCAGTCGAGGCCGCAATCACACTTTTCCCAGAACTGATAAAAATAAGAAGTTTAGTGCCCACCCCACTGTAAAATGTGTAGGCGAGGAAGCAACCCAAGTTGGACTAGCTGTTGGCAGATAAAACTTTGAGATACAAGCACACTCTCGAGCTTAAAAATTAGACTAACCATCCCAGCCAGCAAGACACTTCTGTCTATAGGTCCGAAATAAGCCAAAAACTGGTCGGGAAATCTAGAGCCTGAAAATGTTCACGATTACAAAACTTTCTTTATGATGTAGGAATGTTTGGATTATAAAAAGGGAGAGAGTGAAATCAGTGTGTTGTGGAAAAATACAGTCCATTGCAATTATACACATGCTTCTTGGTATACGGCGACACTTGACTTCCTTATCTCTCCCAATGGTGTAAACCTTAGGGTAGTTTGGATAGGTATTAAGGCGTGCTGGACTAATTTTTCATAGCAAAAATAACAATTACTACATTAAGAAGGCATCTTTCTCGCATTAGTACAATAGACTGGTTTGTTGGTGATGGAGAGGTGGTGTTATTTTTGGGAGATCTTATTCAAATGTTTCCTTCTCTCCTCCCACGTAAATGTGGGTAAATTTCCTGTAGTTAATTCTAACTTCATCACCACACCAATATCGTAATTAATATACATGCATTCAGCCCAGACAGGAAGTAAAACACGGTGATTTTTTGCCGTATATATGTGAATACTTTTATTTCTCATTTGGCCTAAAACTTATAACTGAAATTAGAGTATAAAAATCAACAGAACTCTATTACTGCCTGGTTTCCCTAGTTATTTTGTCTAATGAGTAAGGGTCACAAACAAAAAAAGTAAACCTTTGTTTAGGAGATTATCAATAGCGACAAAACACTAAGGTGGGAATATATGACATGTTGATCTATTATAGGCCTTGGGCAGTGTCAAGTATGTCAAATCACTTTTACCAACAACATGTGATTAGTTGGTAAGTTTGAATCCCAAATGAGTCAAGTTCCTGTAAGAATGGTATACACAGATCACTAAGCTAAGATTTGTTCTACTAACAGTTTAGAAAAATAGAGGACCATATATTTAAATGTGTTGGTTCACACAGTAAGCTATGCCTTGCTACACCGTGCTATGTTTTTTTCTGGTTGCTGGCCGGGCAATTTTTCATCTTCCATCTTGAGTCATCTTACATTGCGCATGTGCATAACACAGCTTAGACTCCATGTTGAACAGAAATAGTGCTGGTTTGATGAAACTAATCAAAGAAATGTTGAAGTTTTGTTGACAGTTTGTTTCACGTGTATTTAAGAAATATATTTTTAGGTTTTATATATTTTTTTTTAATGTTTTTATATTAAAGTGGAAGTGTTAATTCAAAAAAGTCAAACCTCCACCTCCTAAATTTTCTTCTTACAAAAGAGCTGCTAACAGCAGCATCTTCTCTTCCTTAGTACCATCATTTGAGCTAAACAAGACATTTTGTAGAGTGTCATAACTAAACTTCACTGGAGCAAACTAGAAAGAAATACTGAATTTTGGAGGGAAAAGAGGGAGTTTATCTTAGCTTAGCATTCTGTGTGGTACCGACCTTTGGTCCTAAATCCTAACTCAGCGGTACTCACTAAGCGGCCCACATGCGGTCCTTAAGTCAGATTTCAAGCGGCCCTCATTTAATTAAAAAAATACACATACGTTTTGGTAATTGGTAAGGTGGTTGAGTAAAGGAAAGGTTTTGCAGAGATTTTTTCACCTTCGTCATGAGATTATGCTGTTTTTAAGTGAAAGGGGAAAAGATTATCCTGAAATGCATGACTTTCAGTGATGGTTGAAAGTAGCAATTAACATTGACGTCACTGGAATAGTTATCATTGTAGTGACTAAGCTACATAGAGATTATAACAAGATTGTGTCCAAATTGATGAGTATAGTATTTTCACTGGAGGAAAAAATGTAACATGTACTTGGAAGAGATTTATTTACAAGAATGATTTCACAAGTTTTTCTTCTGTACAAGCACTTTTTATTGAAAATCCTGACGAAAATAATATGTCTTGCTTAAATGAGTTACTGCCTTGCCTTAAAGTTGAAATGATTAACAGATTCAAAGATGTTTGGAAGTATTGTGATCCGTTTGGCCTTGTTGAGAATCCATGGGCAATAACAACAGCAAATGTTACTGAATTAGCAATATTTGGATGTGAATCAAGGTGCTAAAAAAGAAGAGCTGATTGATCTTCAGCAAGATACAGAACTAAAATTATAATTTCATGAGAAAGCAAAATAAAGGGACTATCCTTAGTTTTGGAGCTTAATTGAAATATAAAAACTAACAAATCTAGCAAAATGTACTCGAAAAAATCTCTGTATTTTTGGTCAACTTACAAATGTGAGGCAACATTCAGCAGGCTTAAATTCATAAAAAATAAACAAAGATATCGTTTCAAAAACATTTAAAAACCCTTTATACGAATCGCTGTTTCTACCGGACTTGTGTGAATAGATAAAATTAATGGAGAAGTGTGGCAGATTCCATCCATCAACATCAAAGACATAAAGAGAGTTTACTTAGTTATAAAATTCAAATGTAATATGTTAATACTTTTGGCAAATTTTAAGAAGTGTAAAAAGATATGAAAAAGTGCATGTATATTAATTATTGATAGTAAAAATAACACAATGGCATTGGGGGAGAGGGGATATTTGAGTTAAATGTTTGTAGTGAAAAGTATGAGTAATGTGGCAACAATTCTCACCCCACCACCAGCCACCACCACAACAAGGTCAAGTGCTTGTCAGTTGTCAGATGGTGATAGTGGCAGATGAGAGTGCGGAGGTTAAAGGTTAAACTTTGTACTTAATAAATATATGTTTACTTTGAATTACTTTTATTTTTAATGAGACATAACATCAGGTTTAAATGAATTAAAAATCCATAACCACCAACCGATTTGGCTAAATAAATAAAAAACATTAAAAAACATTCACCTGATGCATCCAGTGACAGTAATATATACTAAAAAACTAATTTTTAAACCACCTTTTTTTCACAGTTTATGTAAATTAACCCTGTCTCTCAGCTTCAAGAGTCTACATATAAATATCATGCCATACGTCTATTTCCAATAACGTGGGAAAGACAATAATTTTAAGGTGGTTGTAATAATTGTGGTGAACATTGCTTTCAAAGATTGAAATAGATAAAATATCATACATAGGATTTGGAATAAATTGAATAACTTTCACACTGGTTAAAATGTTTATAGGAAACATGAAAAAGATGTCTTGTAAGAAACTTTATTTTGATTTTAAATGAGTACCTATATTATGCCTTGGATATTAAAAGAATAGTTCAAGTTTATTTGTGAAAAGTACTAATTTATGTATCGTGGCGTTTTAAGTTGCAGAGTGTTTATCTGGATTTGCACCATACCCGGTATTGAAGAGCATGTCACTCTTAGACAGCTGTGACATTGAACACTGAAGAGTTATGTCAGCTCTTATCATTCACATCAAAATTGATAAAATTGGCTACAAACAACATTTAGTCAATTTCACATTAGTTAAGGAATAATATATTTCTTTGTTTGTATAGTTTAATAGAGGGGATTGTGTTGCAATTGCAGAGACAATAGTAAATGTATGAAAGTATATTTTATGTACAGCCACAATAAATACCATACCATTTATTTACTTCTGGCTGAAGAAACCTGTTACCCTAACTGGGGAGGGGGGCAAGAGAGGGAGGGCGGGGGTTGATCGGTCTAAAGATTATTATACTCACTATACTGACACCATAGTAATCTGGTTGGGGCTCAAATCTTTAACAAATCACCTAGCATAAATTCAACACTTTGCCACAGTTGGTAGTGGGTGTGCCCAACCAAGCTAGGTGTCCTGAGTTCCATTCCCGGCATGGTTATAGATATATTATTGATAATATATATTGAATGTTGTTCTAAGTCATGTGTTGATAGGACTATGACTGAAAAATGAACTCTATGGGAAAAAAGATTTGTACTAAAATAACACATAACATACCAACCAATATTGTGTATTATATCAGAAGATAAAGAAAAGGAACAACTAAAAGAAGAACAGTGCTCAACTACTTTTACTTGAGTATTTCTGGGAGAATCGAGTACAGCCGATTACGTTACACAAAAGGCGTAGTCAACTACTTTTACTCGATTCTTCCCATCACTAGAGCTCACTGAGCATAAGATGTGAGCAAAGCAGTGCTGCCAATTCACATTATAAAATAACTTAAATATGGTTGCAATTAATGTTCTAGTATAAGATTACACTGCAAACTTTAAAGAGATAATACTTCATATTTAAGAAAATACTTTTATAGCCCACTTAAAAAGAGAATTAGAACCCTAATGACAAACTTAGTTTAAATTAACCTATATCTTGATTTGACTACAAATGGACTTTTGAAGCATCTTCAAGGGGGGATGGGGGGGGATGGTGAAGAGTGATAATGATAATATTAATATAAAGATAGTCAATATCTATAATTATCAGTAAATAGAGTAAAATTTTATCAATGTTGACTGCATACAATTTGTTTATGTTTTCTAAAAGGTGCTCCAAATATCCATTTCTTCAACTTCTGCTAGCATGAAGTATATAGTCAAGCAGGACTGGCTGATGTAGGATATGAATATCCTTTGCAGCACATGCCTTACCCTACAATACATGTTAAGTAAAATAAAAACAAATTACAGCAATGGGTTTTATCAGAAACTAGAAATAATTTAGAACGCTATTTAAAAAAAAAATATTGTTTGTATTGTTGGCAAATTTATAGAAGTTTACAAATTTCAAATAACTACTAAAACTTATTTAAATAATTTATTAAATTTAACTTACGGATAAGGCTGCACTCTAGTTTACCATGTAATTTAAAGGGGGTTTCCCTTCCTGCCGCTCTCTAGCATTATGTGAAAAACCTTTTACGTTTGACGTTTTTTCATTTAAATTTTTTAAGCCCGGGCCTTTTGTGGATAAAATTTAAGGTTTTTTTTTAAAAAAATTTTTAAATTTCAAAACCGTTTTACTGGAGTCTATTCAGGGGTAGATACAATTCAAATTTTTGTGAATATAGATCAGGTGGGTAAAATTTCCCGTTTTTTCACTTAAGCAGTTTAAAAACCTTTTTTAATGGAAACCATTAAGATTTGGATCCCAATTCAGGTTTTTTGTTAAAGGTGTTTTTTTGAAATTAGTCTAAAGGGTTACAATCCAAAAACCCTCTAATATATTTTTTTTTTGTTCTGGTTGGTTGTGGAATTAAAGTTTTGGTTTTTTTTACTCAACATTTTGAAAGAAGGGGTAATGTAAAAAAAAAGGGACAAAAAACCCTTTTTTTTCCCCTTTTATTGCAATTAGGAAATTAGGGAGAAGTTAGCAGATGGCGCGGTTTCCCCTTTTTGCAAAAGAATAAAAAGGTAAGTTTTTAAATTTTTTCAATTTAAAATTTTTAATAGTTAGTATTAATAAATATAAAGCAGCATTTTTAATTTTAAAGTTTTTTTCATTTTACTCAATTAAAAAAACCATAAAAATTTTTTTAATGCATGTGTGAGTGCATCAGACCTTTTTAATTCTGGAGAATAAATTCAATTTCAATTTTTTGTTTTCAGGAAAATTTTTAAAATTATCATTTGGTATCAGGGTACTTAATTTTAATCTTTGGGTCATTATAAAGTTGATTTCACAAAAAAGAAAGAGGACTGGCAGGCCATGAAAAAAGGCTGTGAACCTTACTTTTATTAGATATCTAAGAAGCAATTGATTCAAATTGCAATTTAAAATTCCCCAGGAGTTTTTAAAGGGGTTAGTAAGAGATTCAAAATCAAGGTTTGTCCCCCTTTTTCCTCTCAAAAATGCAGTCAAGTTAAAAATTTTTCTAATAATCGGAAAAAAAGGGAGGATGATATTTTAAATTTTAACGGGGGCAAAAGCTAAACCTGAACGGGTAGTAAGATGTAATGATTAAAAAATTTTACTATGGATAAAACCGGGAAAGTTGATTTTTACCAAACCGAAGCCCAAAATTTAGGCCAAGGAAAGGGGAAAAGAAAAACCAAAAAAAATCTGCGTCTGATAAAAAGGGGGAAAAATCTTCTGTGGGTTTGGGTGGTACAGTGGTGCTGGGCAGTTCATACAACACCAGATATTTGCAAAAAAGTGAAAAAATCGGGAAAAATATGCAAATTCCTTGGGATATTAAGATCACATAAATTTTCTTTAATGGAAAAAACCCTTTTTGTAAAGTATTTTAAGCCTATTGAATAAAAAACACTTCTCTCACTGGTATTTACCTGCCTTTTTATTCTAACCCAAAATAATTTCATTACAGTTTTTACTAAACAACACATCAAGGCATTGGATATGTGGTTTTCCCCCCATTCAAGGCAGTCAGGGTGGGCACTCAAACTATAAATAAAACTCTAGCATGATTTATTGGGTTTTCCCAGGAAAAAATTTAAAAAATTTTCCCCAATTTTTTTTTTTAAAAATATTTTCCTTCAATCGTAGAATTATGGATGAAATGTTTTGGTTTAAAAGGGAGGGTTTAACACGCCCTCAAAAATTTGGGGGATAAGACAAGATTGTTAGTTTAAATATATGCAGAATTATTTATGTGAGAGGTACAGGGTATTAAAAAAAAATAGTAATTTTTTGCAATATGAGAGTTTATATTTTAATATAAGACTGTTTTTTTTCTGACGAACGACCGCACTCCTGATTTAATTTCCTTTAGTATATCCTCGCCCCTCAAATTTTACTAGGAATACACACACATGTTTTCTTTTTATCCTACATGACTCACAGCATGTTTCTAAAAGTAACAAACTTATTCTTTGCCAATCAAGGGTTTTGGTTTTTATGCCCGCAATTTGGTCTTCGGGACTTTATTTATTTAAAAATTTAAATTTAAACCTTTCTTCTATCGTTTGCTTGATAAAATTTGAACTTTTATGTCTACATGTTTGATTATTGTTGTTCTCAGAATTTTTTCCCTTGGGATTTATTGCAGCTTGGTTGTCGACTTTGGATTAAACGTGATTAACACCAAACAATTCTAAATCATCAATGAGTTTTCTCAGCCAAAAGATTCAATAACAAACTGTTTTTTTTAAAGCAATATAAAATGGTTTGGTGTAAGACAGATTAAGTTTGTTTTTTTCTTTGACGACTAAGAAACAATACACCCAAAAAAAATTTTTAAAAAAAAAAAACCTGATGTGGACTTTCTTTAAATTTTGTACCAGTTACCAGTCCGGTCCCACAAAAAATTTTTCACTGCTGAATCACTAATAAAGATAAATTTTTAAAATGTAATGTGCTTTTAACATAGCTTAATACTCTTTTTTATGCTTTGTACAATAATCAATGGAAAAATTTTGGTATCAATTTAAATAAGAAAGACTAGTACACACATCTGGTTGTGTTCCTAGGCCCTGCAACATAAGAGAGTTTATTATTTCCCTTTCACTTCAACTCTAACAATACAGGACTTGTTTCAGGCATAAAAAATTAAAATTTATTTTCCATTGGTGTGGATATGGGATTAGATTCTATAATACCAAATCTTATTAAAATTTTGCTTAAATAATTTGCTTGGAGATTTCCCAGTCACACCTCTTTTAGATTTTGGTCAATACTAAGTAGTTGTTTCCCCAAAACCTAAATCTTTAATAAAAAAAAAATTATAAAATAACCTTTTAAATCTTAAAATTTCCCTTTTTACTTGTACCAATCAATGAAATATCATCCACAAATAATAATAGGTTCCCTTTATTTTCGGGGCCCAAACTTTGTATGCAAACAAAAGTCATATTTTTGAGGAAAAAACCCCCCTTTTTGTTATTATATGTCACACTTCAAATTTCAATATTTTGGTGCTTTTTGGGGGCCATATTTGACTTATTGATTTTTAACACAGTATTCTATAACTTTTTAAAACCCCTTTTTGGTAATCCTTATGTACCTTCTTCCTTTATATCACCATCCAGAAAAGCATTTAAAACGTCAAATTGGGGGAAAGGGGTAAACCTAACTTATTTGAAATAACAAATACAATAAAAAATTTAGTTTTTTCATAACGGGAAAGTATACACGTCTACATCTAAAAAATATTCATTTCTTTGGAAACCTCTGGCTCCCAAACCATTATTTATAATGAGTTAAAATTTACTTCACTCTCATGTTTCATTCTTTTAAGCCCCCCTACATCTATTCCCCGTTGTTTACCGTAGTTGACACTTTTTTTCCCGTTTTGTTTTCAAATATGAGACTTGTTTAGGTTTTCTTTGCACTTGTCAAGAGTACACACTATTTATTGATTTTTTCATATGAGTTTGATTTGTTCTTGCAGCATGATTATAAGACTCATTTCAAAGTCTTTATGCCAGACATGTTTCTTCATAAATCACTTCCCGCTTCTCTTGCTTTTTTAAAACATCAGAGTCGTTTTGGGCAATTTTATGACTGTGTTGCATCTTTCATCAAGTTAAAAAATTGTCGAGGTCACTTTTCTTGATTTGCGGGTTCAGTTTTCACTTTAAATTTTCCTGTTTAATTTTTTTTTTTCCCTTTGGGGCCCACTTTTGATTTTGGACTGTTTTATTTTTGTATACATGAACCTCATTTTTCGTTGGACATTGTTAAATATTTTTTTCCCAAAAGTACTTCTCTTTTACTTCTGCTGTGTTTGTTTTTGGGAAAGAAGATCCCGGACCCTTTTGTATTTTCTCCATAAACCCAAAAAAAAGTTTGTTCATAATCTTTGGGTCTCATTTTTGATTTTTTGTTTTGGAAAGTGTACGTTTGGGCCCCCCCCCCCTTTTGCTCGAATAGCTTTAGCTTTCTTACATCATATGTCTCGTGAAACCAAAGATTTATATGGAGTTTTGTCAGGCCCTTATTTCTTCATGTTTTTGTTTAGAAAAAAATGTTTGGGAATGTTGACTGCTTCAACCCACACATTTTTAGTAAGTTTCTAGCATTAGCATTTTACTTTAAGGCTTTCACAAGTGTACAAAATGTCCCCCACAACTTTCCCTTTTTTTAGAAGTATATGCCCCAAATGTGTGGTATTGAAAGCCTTTTTCAACAAATATCTCTCGCAAAATTTTTTTTTTTCACAAAATCTGGGTTTTATCCTGTTCATACTATTTTCACTGGGTTCCTGCGTCTTCCTCGGGGTAGATTTTTAAAAAATGTTTCAGATTGTTTACTAGTTCAATTTTGTTTTGGAGGTAACACACATGTCTGTATTTCAAAAAAAATCAAAACCTTTTTTAAGTAGAAAATACTTAGAACCGCTGAACTTTGCAACTTCCATTGGTCAGCTCACATCCATGTGTAAAAGTTTACAGGTCCCAGTTGTTGATTTTTTAAAATTCGCTTAAATGGTAATTTTAAGCAAATTTTTTCCCTTTTAAATAACTATTACAACTTTTTTCATCTGCTTTATATTAATATTTTTTTTGTCCAATATCTTTTTTCCCCATTTTCCACTTTGATGATAAAGCGTTCTTTTTCCCAATTTGGGTTTGCGCATCCTTTCCCCTAAAACCCATAGCTGCTTTTTCATTTGAACTGAAATGCATAGTGTACACTTGTTATATCAATGGCCGACGGCAAGGGCAAATTTTCCGTTTTCGTTTATTTTACACAAATGACTATAGATTTTATTATTATTATTATTATTATTATTATTATTTTTATTATTAGCACCGCGTCTTACTACCCGTTGGGTTATTCGCTCTTACGTAATGTGTAATGGTAGGGTGATTATGAGATGAAATGGGAAAGGGCCCACAGTTTAACGTTGGGAAACCCAACCACGGTGGAGGCCTGGGGATTCCCCACATTCACCCAAAATAACTTGTCAGAGGTGAAAAACTGACTAAGAAGTTTTAATTTTATGGCCCCTATCCATGACACTCCTAACTGAAAATATATTCGCTATCATTTTAGGTAAATACAAAAACATTTTTCAATGGGGTTTTAAACCTTTTCCCCATTATTGCAGTATATGTTTTAGTTCAAAAAGTTCCAATTCATTTTCATCACCTATCACAATTTTTTAAAAAATTTTAATAGTTACATGTATGTTACAAAAAGTTTCCCTTTAAAGTAACCCCATATGTTCACTTGCCCAAATGTCAACTAATCAATTTTTGGGTTTTTATTGAAGTTAGCCATGAACGCCCTTCCCCTTTTGTATAGTTAGTTGAATTTGCACTATAGTTACTTTATATTCTAATATGATTATACAAAAATTTTCAATCATTAATATGATGACCCGACCTTTTTAAAAAAAGGCCCGGCCCCCTTTTTTTTGATCGACAATCTCAGTTTTAATGACCTGGTTTTTCCAAAATGTGAAGCATTTTACAGTACTTTTGGGAACTCTTGCTTGCCAGTTCCCTCAAAGTTATACAGTTGCAGGGAGATCTAGTCATGTTGTTATCTTTTCCCCAACAAGTAGGCTCGCTTTCAAAATCATAATTACTTTGTTTCTACTTTGGGATCGACTTTCAGGCTCCCAAAAAAAATGTTTGTTATTCGGTAACAACATTAATATATTCGTGATTAGCATTTTTTTTTTGGCAGGGATGGGCACTCCCTGGGAAAAACCCAAACCTTACCAAGCGGCTCATGTTACTGCAAAAATAAAAATTTCCGTAAAGCATGCTCCCAGGTGTTCTAAATTTAGTAAGAATGCAAAACCCCATATAAAGTTGGGGTTTATTTTTTACTTACGAGTTATTACAAAAATAGTTGACTAACCAAAAAAAAGTAGTATCTAAGAGAAACACAACGAGGAGGGATGCTTGTGACACACACAAAAAGGGTAAAACTGTAAAGGTTTTTATATCAGCTGGAAATAAGAAAATGCCCCTCAAATATTAGCGATTTATGGGTAACAAAAGGTCTTGACTTTCAACTTTTTGTGTGTGCATGTGTCTAACTGTTTGAATTTTTAATCATTTTCATTACGAATTTTATAATTTGCATAAAAAGGAGGAAAAGGGGAGGATTGATGGTTGCTCATTGGAATTGAAGAAAATTGGAGAAGATTTCAAAGTATACCACCAGGTGTAATGATTATTTATAAAAAGCTTGAGAGCTTAGAGGTTATTTCCCTTAAAACGTATATATATATAATATATATAAAAATTTTTAATATTATTTAAAAAATTAATAATTATTATAATATAATTATGTTAAAAAGCCTGCAAAAAGTGCAAAAGTTAGCGTTTATTGATTCAAAAATGTATTATAACCTCAACGTGGAAGTTTAGCAGGCAACAGCCTGAGGGTTTTAAGAGTGTCAAATTTGGCAAAATGTTAGTGTTTGGTTTTAAACCCTAAAAAAATTTAAATGAAATTAAACCACCGATATTATTTACCAAGGCTTTGGTGAAGAGCTCCTAGAGAATAAGCTAAAATAGTAAAACTGTAAGGAGAAAAAGGAGAAATTTTTCAAGAATTCCTTGCTAAGCGCCAAGTCTATCCAGTATTTTTGGGTCTGATGATAATAGAAATACTTTTGTATACTACTGCCCCAAAAGGGAAAACATGTCCCCCTCCTTTTTAACCCATGCATGATGGCGATAACATTGATCAATTCCAAGGGAAAAACCAAAGCCAAAAAATAATAATGTAATGACAGAAAGGGGGGTGTGGAAAAAGTGGGCCCGCTGTCTTTTTTTTATTCTTTTCTGAAAAATGTCATTGGGCCTCTTTTATTTTCTTTCATTCCTATAAACACCCCAATAAATTCCCAAGTATTGTTTTTCAAAAATCAATTTGAAATGTGAATTGTGAGAATAAAGTTCTTTAAGAGCTTGGAATAAGCCTTGTTACACCCCACATGAAAGTCCGAGCAACATACTCATTTCTAAGAAGTTGCGTTTTAAATCAAGCAATATTTTCCTTCAAAAAAGAAGAAAGCCCCCAGAAAAAACGCTCTGGGAAGTGTGAAGTGTGCCCAAGAAAATAAAAAAAAACCTTTTTTTAGTGAAAAATGTTACAAACTTTTCTGCAAGGAAAAACATTAAAGTTTTGTATGAGGGTGTGTAACGAAAGGTTTAATGCAACCAAAATTTTAAAAAAATTTTATTTTTTGAAGAAATAAATACAAATAAACTAATGTGTGAGGTTAAAAAAAATTTTTTACTATAGAAGTATTTTTTAAACAAAACTATCTAATTCATTAATCCTTTTTTTATTTATTTTTATTGGCTTGTCAAATTTTTATTAAAATTTTTTTAAATTTTATTGTAATTTTTCAAAAATCTCTATAATTCAATTCAAATTATGTGGGGCAAATGACCCCCACAAGTATTAGTGTAATAAATCGCACAGAGTGTATCAGGGTTAAAAATGCCTTGGCAGTAAAAGCAAGCCCCTTTTCTGGTTTTTTTCGATGCACCAAAATTAAAGCCTAGTTCCGGGTTTTCCCCATCAGTGACCCCTGGCCCGTATAAACAAGTAAAGGAAAATGGCCTTTTCACTCCAGGAAAAAATTGTCCCGACAATAGCGATTGTTCAACTGCATTTTAAGGCTATCTCAACCATTTAAAGATGCTGCAAACATTTTGATCCCCTTTGGGCTTAAAATTTTTTACTAAAGATTGTTTTTGCAACCGGGTTTTTCATAATCTGACAAATTGGAAAAGTAGGGGAAGTAAACCCCGCATTCTTAATAGATACCCCTTGTCTTGTATCCTTAAAGTTCATTTGTAACATATTTTGAGGGAACACATTTTTTCCTAATTTATCTGTAAAAAATCCCTCTGAAATTAAACATTTTAAAACACATGAAAAATTCCCAAAGACAAAAGATTAAAAATTTGACATAGCTTACGGGAACAGATTGTTTTATACAAAAATACACAAAAAAAAAGAAAGGGTGAACAGTACGCCTTCCATACTGTGGGCCGTATGTGTACTATGAAATTAATGTGTACAAGAGCACAACTACACCATGCCTTCTTAAATTTTTGGGTTGAAACCCCCAAGGGGTCCCAAAAAAAGGATGTGGAGGCCGAAAGAAAGATTTTTATAATGATTTGGTTCTTTAAAAATTTTTTTAAAAAGCTACGGTGATTTTAAAATTAAAAAAAACCCTTTAAACAAAGTTTTAAAATTACAAGGGTTATAATTAAATCATTTAAGTGGAAACACAGTTTCAAAAATATTTTTCCCTTCAAACTTTGTTTCGAAAAAACAAAATTGGGTTCAAAGACCAACTCAATTGAACCCAAAAACGTTATCCCCTTTGATATTAATTTAAATTTCAAAAGAGTTTTTCAAACGAAACAGGTTTAAAATTTGGGATTTCCTAGTAAAAATGTTAAATGCATTTGGTTTGGAATTAGGACAGGATATCGGGAAGGGCCCCCAAAAACATACTTCAGCCATTTTTGTACACATTTTATGCAAAGCAATGTTGTCAGAAGTGACGGTTATAAAATCAAAATATATACATCATTATCAAATATTCAGCAAAAAATATAATTCTTTGTGTAAAAATAAAAAATGCACATCCTTTTAATTAGTATGCAGATTTGCCTTTGTCTTTAGTAAATGGAAAAATAGAATGTATACCAAAAATTGTTTTTAAAAAAATTTTCTTTATGATTTATTATAAAGTAAATGTTTGATTTGTATACCTTTTTTAATATACCAATACACCTTGGGGTCACGTAAACATTTCTTGGGCGAAAAGGGGTCAATAAAAAAGTTTAAAAAATTCCTGCACTAAACGGGTGGAACAATCCTAATTGAGGGCTTGGAATGGGAAGGAAAATTTACCTTGAAGTACCTTGTCATTACTAAGCAAACAATTTAGACCCCCTTTCCTTAGAGGGGGAAAGTAGGACTGCTCAAAAAACTTCATGTAAGACAATGGCATTCCTGACATTCCTACAGTAAAATTCTGTACAGGGGCCTGGTGTTTTCAATTTTTTTCCACTGTATGGAGATTTTTATGCAAAACTATGCATCTAAAAGGGAGTATTCATGTTTAAATTTTTAGAGTTTTTTTACAGAAAATAAAAACATAAATTTTAAAGGGCTTTTTTAAGGACTTTTTAAGGACTAAAACTGTTATTTCTCTAATCCTACGCTAAACACGCCCAAAAAAAGAAAATTTTTTAAAATGTACAAATTTTAAATAGAAGAAAAAACAAAAAAAACTTTTTTTACTAAATTTAATCAACATGTAGGACTATTAAATAGTAATTAAACTTTGTTGTCACTTCTTCACTCTCCTTGGGTTTATTTGGGTTTGTGCAGTCATTCTAGATTCAGTATATATGGTAGTAAAGACTAGAACAGGAAATTGAGCGCTAAGGTGGATGGGAGATGACTACTAGTTATCGGGGGGCCATTTAATGCAAAACTATAACTTTAAGTACTCAAAGTGTTAATGGGGTATTAAATATCCTAAAAAAAAAAAAGGGAGAATGCACATAAAATTGAGTTTTTTAAAATATAGGAAATTAAAGAAAAAAAATATTGTTTTTCTTTCAACTTTATGTCAGAGAAGTTAACACCGCCCCCCCCCCTATAAAAAGGAATCCAAACCCCATGGGTCCCCAACCCTACGGGGGGCCCCGGGAAAAAAACACGAATAACAAATTTTTTTTTAAACAAAATTCGGGGGGAAAAAAAATAAACAAGGAGAAACCACCAAACGCTTGAAAAAAAAGAGGATCCCACTAAAATTTTTAAAACCCCCCGTGATTCTTAGATCATGGTCTTTACAACCATTCTTCATAACCATTTCAAAAATAAATATTAAAACCCGGGAAAATTCCGGGACTTTTAAAGGCCTTGAACAAAGACAAAAATTTAAATTCCAAGTCTTTCAAGGACCGTATGAACCCTGATTATTGGGGGGAAATGTTTTACCATAAAACCAATGTTATTTTGAAGGGGAATTTTAAACTGTTCGTTATAAAGAAGAATCTGCTATTTAGAGGTATTTGTTAAGGAAGATTTTACTGTATGAATAGTTTGTTTTGCATTATTTTAACATGAATACAGAAATTTTAAAAAACAGTGAAATTTTTATTTGAAGTAATAAATGTTACAATTTTTTTTTACTTTCTTAAATATTCATTAACTGCATGCTTTTAAAACCATTTTTTTACCAAATTATATAAACTTTTTAAAAGTTACATCACTCAAAATTTTAAGTTTAGTTTGAAGACTCATACAATATCCATACAATGTTTTTAATGCTTTAAAAATTTGAATCATTTTTTTTAAAAATTTTATTATTATTAAAATTTACTAGTTTTTTTGCAACCCCAAATTTTAAAAAAAAGTATTTACATCCAAGCAAATGTGAGACCCCACCTCTCTTGGTTTTTAATAGGGCTGGAGGCCTCCTGCCCTTTCTACTGTTGCTCCTGCTCCAGAGGGGGGGGGCGCAGATTACCCCTGTACTAAGTGGTGCTACCACAAACTCTGTGAGTGTAAAACATCTGCAGTACCTCCTGACTCAAGGGAATGGGATCATGCGAAAATGCTCTAGCATGTCAAAGATTAAAGGGGAAACCCATAGGTGCTGAAAACGGCGACACTGACATTGACATTCAATGTCAAAAAGGGGGGAGATGCTAAACATAATTTAAATCAAAATGCTTTTTAAATTTAAAAATGTTTTAGATATTCAACATTACCGTAGAGTCAGATTTAATTTTTAGATTATTGAGACTAAATAATTTAGTAACATTTTTAAAACAGTTTTAAAATTTAACCTTTACCCTTTTTTGTAAGAAAAAAATTTAGATAATGTAGGTTTTCATTTGAAAAAACAATTTTTCAAAGAAAGATTTCAAGAGAAGAAAAGGGGGGAAGTGAAATAAAACTTCTCTAATTTTATCACAATTATTTTCATATTTAAAAATGTAGGGGTATTCGAAGTCCACTTTTCAATTTGAAGCAAACTCGAATCGAATAAATGAAATATTCTTGAAGTTGAATCGAAGTTAAAATATTTTCTTTTAGTTGTTTTAAAGTTTGAAAAAATTATATATTTAGTTATTTTTTTTTAATTTATTCACTAAAATTACTTGGAAAATGTTTTATTTTTACAATTGTTTGTAATTTTTTGTGTTACTCTGACAAATCAAAATATTATCAATCATGCAATTCTATTTCTTCAGATTTATTCTATGTTAATATTAATTTGTAACATACAACAAAGCATACAATAGCTATAAATGAATATAAATGGAGTATTTTAGCTGTCAATATTTTTTATTGGCGAAGTTTTGAAGCCAGATTCTGTTTTAAAGCAAAGTCGTAAACTGATGTTTGTTTCAAAACCAAGTCGAAGGTTTGAAGCATCACACACTCCTAAAGTTTTGTATAAAATTTTTTATTCTAAATTTCTATTTTAAGATAAAGATTTTTTGGGGGGGGGCAAAGTTGCTAGGAGATAATGGTGTGCGAAGCCCTTTTAAAAGTCGAATCAAAGGTCAAATCTACTTCGACTTCGACATCTACAATAACCTTCCCGTTATCGAAAAAACTCGAAGGAAGGAAAAAAACTTTTATAAATTTTTCAAACAATTTTTAATTTTTATCTTACTAAAAAATTACATTTTTCAATATTTGATAATTTTAAAAAAGTTACTAAACAGAATTTTAACACTTTGACTAGTAATTTAACTAACACAAATAAGAATAATAAAAAAAAAATGTTAAGTAAATGTTTAAAAAATATATTCACTATCGCAAACATAATTTGGTAAAAAAAAAAAAATATCTATAATTAAATTTAAAACCATGGTCACTGGTAAAGAAAGCAGAGAAGGGGCTTTAGTTGAGATATAATTGCAGCTTCCCTCAAATTTTTTATTTTAAAATCTTTTTGGAATTTAATCTGAAAAATTTTTACAATTTTGCATTTTGACACAACAGGTTTTTTCATAGCTTTTTCAAATTTTTTTTAAACAATCAAAAGGTTGATAAAAAAAGGGGTAGGGAAACAAAACGGGTTTTTAAATTTTAAAAATTTATTATCAAGAAAGAAGATAAAAAGGAAAGTGTATTTTAAAGTTTGCAAAATAATATTATAAACGCCAAAAAATTTTGGGGGGGGGGGGGTTTTTAAAAAAAAAATTTTTAAAAAAATTTAATTAAGACCCAAATAGAAAAAGGGCTATTATTAATGCAAAAAAAGAAAGGGGGAAATTAGGCCCAATCTAATATATTCTGAAAATTGAAAAATTTGGACCCCTGGACACGGGGAAATCGAACTCAAAAAAGTCAAAGGTCCCAGTTCGATTCCCTTATCCAGGGGGGCCCCTTTTTTTAATTTTCAGAAAAAAATTTCAATTGAAAGTTACAAAGCTTATCATTAAGCCGTGTCATTATTTAATTAATATACCCAAAAGGTAAAAAAAAGGGAAATTTTCCTTGGCCCCCGGGTTTACTGAAAAATTTTTCTAGAAAAAAAATTTTAATTTTAAAAAATTAAAAGGGGCGAAAAGGGTGACAAAAAAAAATCCTAGGTAGCTTCGACTTCGACATTTCTTCGCAAGTTTAAAATTTGGTTTTTGACCGCTTCACTTTTAAAAAAGTGGCCCTTCCACCCCCCACCAAAGGAAAACTTTTGAAACTAGTTTGTTTCACCTTTTTTTGGCTTTTAAAGGGTATAAGCAATCTTTTTTTTTCCCTTTAAGGAATGAAATAAGGGGCTGGGAAATTAAATTAAAACCCTTTGGGGGAAATTTTAGCCCCTCTTTGCAAAAGGGGGTCATAAAAGGGGCTAGTTTAAAAATATAAGGGGAACACATTATGGACACTTTTTAAATTTAAAATATCCATAATTTGAATGAAAAAATTTTTTAAATAAAAAACTTTAGAGATAGCATTTAATCATCATCATCCAGATTGAAAAAAAAACCCTAAAATGTTTACTTAAAGGGGACCTCCAGGACCCAAATTTTTTGAGCCAAACCCAAAGGCTTTTAATTACAAATTTTGGGTCAACCGGAAATTTTTTGACTCGACAACTTCAAGGTTTCTTTTTTTGAAATATTTATAATTTTTTTAAAGTATTTATGGATATAGGGGATTTAAAGTTTAAACCCTTTCAAATTTTGTAGATGTTGTTTGGGGAAAATGGGGGGTTTTTGGGGCGAGGAAAAAGGGGATTGAAGGAAAAAGGAAGAATCCAACAAAAAGGATAGTATTTTAAAAACATCTGGCCAAATTTGGGAATTTAAAATTCAAAAATTGGGAAATTTGGTTTTTAAAGAATAGGGTATGTGACAGCTGAATAAGGATTGGGAAAAGGGGTTTCTAAGCTTTGGGCAAGACTGTATAAAGTACAAACCCTAAATGCAAAGGGGACAATAATCGTATTAAAAAAAATTTTGCTTTAACTATATTTTTTTGGGTAGTAAAGGGGAAATTACTCTCGTTCTATGGGAAAGTTTCCAAAGGGGGGGGCAGCACCAGAAAGGAACTGCACCCAGATGAGAAGGGAATAATAGGGTTTGTACTTAAACATCTCTCTCTATACCTAAAAGTGAAAGCCCCGACTTTTACAAAAAGACTAAAAATCACCATCCCCTAATTATCCCCTTCTCACGGGAACAAATGATGGGCTGAAAAGGGCACAGGGGTTTCCTTTAAGCTAATTTGGAAAATTTAAAAATTTTTTCATTCCGATGTTTTGTTATTAAGGGGGTGGGAAAACAGGGTAGGGTACCTTAATTTAACAAAATTTTTTTATAAACAAATTTTTTAAATGTTTATAGGGGAATAACCCGGGTAAATTTGTTCTAATAATGCTTTTTAAAAAATATGGGGAGTTAATTTTTTAAACCCCGTAGATGCTTCTAAGGCTGGTAAAAAAATAGGGCCCCTCCAGATTTTTAAAATACTTTTCAGGATCAACTCTCAATTAAAAGAATCACAAAAAAATCCGTTTTCCAAAATTCAAATACCTGAAAAAGGGGGGCAAAAATACAAGCAAAAAAAAGGGGGTTTTGGCCTTTTTATCTTTAAACTTTCACAATTTCACAGTGGCAAAAATAGGGAAAAAAATACAGTATTAATCACCATTACCGCCCACACCCTTCAAAGCCCATTATAAACTTATATTATCAAGTTTAAAATTTTTCATATTCAGGACTTGTGTATTTCTATTGTTTTTAAATAATTATTATTAATTTTATTATTTTTAATTTTTATTTTAAATTTTGCACCGCGTCCTTACTACCCGTTTTGGGAAAAAACACTTAACGCTAAATTTTTGTAATGGTTTGGGGGATAATTTAATGAAATGAAGGACCCACAGTTTTAAAGTTTAATCCGAACCACATGGTTTTTCCCGGCATTCCCCACATTCACAAGATGTCTTGTTTAAGGGTAGGGGAAAGGGGTTTTGGAAAACAGATAAATCTGTTTTTGGGAACCCAGGAATTTAACCCCGGGGCGGGCCCGTACAGAAGGGGGCTGACACCTTACCCCTAGACCCCCAGTTTACCCGTTTAAGTTAAAAACACTTGACAATCTGAAAAGGGGTTTGTCAGTCCTCCTCTATGTATTTTCTTTTTTAATATAACATAGCACCTATGAATCCATTCAGGGCTTTGTTTTCAAGCACAAACATGTCCTTTTGCCATGGTTTGTTTTGTCACCCCAAACCCAATGCACACTTTCAAAGGGGCCCCCTCACTCCTTTTAAAATGTGGGGGAAATTTTCAATTTTTATTTCAATTAAAGGGCTGCTTCAAAACAAACTTTTGTTTGCAAAAACTCCTCCCCAAAAAGGGGGGGGGGCAAAAAAAAAAAAATTTGGGGGGGGGGGGGGGGGGGGGGGGGGGGGGGCCCTGGCAAAATTTTCCCCGCTAGTTTTGCAGCATATCCTTCAATTGGGAACGCTCTTCAAAAAGTGGCTAACATGCCTGGAAAACACACTAACCCGAGGAATGGGAGTAGGGGGGATCATTGGAAAATTTTACCTTTTTTTTAAAAAAAAGGGGGGAAATTCCCCAATTTCCAAAAAAGGAAATTTTTTCTGTAAAAAAAATTTTCTACCTTTTGGGTTTTAACCCATGATGTTTACCCCTTTACCCCGTGCCAGGGTTTTTGCTCACTCATTTAGATTTCAAATTTAAAATACTTCTAGGTACCCAATTACCCTGGGTAGCAGAGAAATCATTTCACATGGGGAAACCCCCTTTTTAGCGCCTCCTGCGTTTTACCCATATCTCCTTGAGCACTTTCCACTAAAAATGCCACAAAGCCCTTCAGGGCCCCAACTTCAATCAATATATACAGTAGGCAACTAAAGTTGTTTTTATCACGGGTTTACGTAATGGGGATTATAAAATTTATTTCTCCTGGGGTTTTTAAAAGGGGGGGCCCCAAAATTTTAGTTTTTGCTTAATATGGGGGAATGAAGGGTACTCTAAGCTTTCTACACGTTAAACTTAGGTCCTTCATTTCATCTCACAATCACCCTACCATTAAAACATTAGGGAATGCGTATAACCCCAACGGGTAGTAAGACCGGTGCTAATAATTTAATAATCTAAGCTCTCTAGTGAGGGGGGCATATTAATAAAGCTTTTTTTATTATGTTTGAAATTTAAAGTATGAAAATTTTTTGCATTCGAAAGACAATGCCCAAAAAATTTAGGGGAAACAAAATTTTTTTTTAAAAAAATTCCTGATTAAATTTTTATTGGGAAAGCAGGAAAAGGGGTGTTTGGGTTACAAATTTGGGCCGGGGGATTTTTTTTGGGTTTTTTAAAATTCTTTGGGGAAAATTTTAAATCCTCAAGTAATAAAATAAAAAACCCGGGGCTACTTTAATTTTAGTTTAAAACAAAAAAACATGTTTTTAAAATACTCTACAAAAATTTAAAAATAATCTTTTATTAACATTAATCTTTCCATTTTGAAAAAAGTATTTACATTATAAGTATTTGTAAAATAAAAAATTTTCCCCAAAGTCATAAACCACTAATGAGTAACAAATACGTAAATTAAAAAACAACCTGAAGAGTGATTGTAGCCTGACCACCAGGGGGCCAAACCAAGATATACTTTTTTTTAAAAACCAAAAAAATCAAATTAGATAAACATGCCCATTTTTTTCTTGCGATGTTTATTTTTTTCAAATTTTAATTCACTTCTATTTTTTTACAAAGGGTTAAACTAAAAATACTTTTACCAATAAGAACACGTTTGGAAAAACAGTAACAGGTACACACATACCCATTAAAAAAAAATTTAAATAAAAAATAAAATCCCAAAAATTTAAGAATATTTTTTATTGGCACTATTAGCCATTTTTGTAATAAAAAAATGGAGAAGGTCTTTTTTCCCAAAGCAAAAATTTCCTTTGGGAACCACACTTTTAAACTTTTGGAATTAAAGGGAAAAAAAACGTTTTGGGGGTTTTAAAAGAAAAATTTTGAGCCCATTTCATATAGAAAATTTTAATTATATTTATAACACTATAATGGGGGTTTAAAATTTGCCCTTTAAACTCTGGTATTTGTGTTTACTGGGGGAAAAGGGGGGTCTCGGGTTCAAAACCCAGCATAACTGTTTTTTTTTATCACTTTTGAAAGGGGTGGGGACCACTTTCACATTTACAAAATACTGGCCGGGGGCAGTTTGTTGTGCTTGACCTAGCTTAAGTTGCATTAAAAGGGCATATAAAACTTGACGGCCTAGAAAACCCCATGGGGGGAAATTTACAAGGACTAAAAAAAACAAACCCCGGCCCCAGGCTGGAAACAGTAAAGGATTTTTTTAAAAAAACTATAAAAATGTTTAATGATGTCTTTGGTGTTTTTTTTAAATTTATTTTATGTTTTGGTTGAAAAGTCAAAAAAAAATTGGCAATCCTAATTCCAAAAACCCTTTTTCTACCCCACTATTTTTGCAAAAGAGTCGGGTTTTTAAATGGGGAATTTTCAAAATTTAAACAAATTTTCGGGTATGTCTAAACAAGTTTTTTCAAATGGAGGTGTATGGGTTATAAAAATAAGGGGAAAAATGCTAGTTAAATGTCTGGATTTGTTTAAGAAAAATGTTTTCAGGAAACATCACATAACGTTAAAAAGCATAAAGTGGGTTAAAAATTTTTAAAAAATAGAACCCTCATACACCTACATGCATTGATTATTATTATTTGTGTGTTTTAACAAAAAAATCTTTGGGTAAGATGCCTAAGGTGGGTAAACTATTCAAGGGCTTTCTTTATTTTAAAGGGAGGATTCGGGGCAAATGCTTGGGGAAAAATTATGAAACCCCTATTTCGGGAAAAAAAAATTTAAATTTCAAAGGGGGTTTTATGCAAGCAAAAATGAAAGAATGGGGGGAAACAAAAGGTAGCTACTTCCTTGGCCGTTGCGGGTTTACAACTAAAGGAAAGGAAATAATTAAGAAAAACTGGAATATTTTACATTTATGCAACTTTAAATACATTAATAATTACCTCCCCTCGGGGGCGAATTTTCTAACGCCCCTTGTCTTTTTTGAGCTCGACTGCTGAGGAGGGAAGGGGGGGACCGAGGTTCAAATCTGGGTTTCGGGTAGACTGGGAGTGGTCTTTCCTAAATGGGGTTTTCCACTCTCCCTTCACGCAAATGTGGGTTCACTTCCTCTAATTCCAAACCTTCCCAATTCCTAATCCCTTAGGGGAAAAAAGTACCCTTTAAAGGGGATAACCCAACGGGAGTAAGACACGGGTGCAAAATATTAAATTAATTTTTTCATTTAAAAATTTATAACCATCTTTACCTGAACTAACAGCTTTTACAGGGGTTTTAAAATGTTGCAGCCAAATATAAACCCGTGTTTCCAGGGAAAAGAAGTACAAAGCTGATGAATTAAGCTAATGTATAAATGCACTGTTAATTAACATTTTGGAAAGCATTTTTTTTGAAATTATAAATTTTTTAAATTATGTCCAAAATAAAGAAACATATTGACCTAAGCATTAAAATTAAACAAAATCAATAAAAAGAAAATTTCTTAAAAACCCAAAAAGAAATAGATTAAAATATAGGGTTATTTTGGGTAAATTTAAGGGTTTAAAAATTTTAAAAAGGCAAGCTTGGGTTTAGAAATTTTTTCCCAAAAAAAAAAAAAAAATAAAATTTTGTACTTTCATCAACAAATAATTTCATTTTATTTCTGTGAATTAAAAATAAAGTTTAAAATCCCAAAGGAAAAAAAACAAAAACAAAATTTAAAAAGTATAAGTTATTTCTTTTAAAATTTGCACCCTTTTGATATATTGGGGGAAAAAAAAATTGGGATTTTTGTTAAAAGCGTTTTACCAAAAAAATATGAAAACACAATACAAATTATTAATTATTAAAAAAAATAGGGAGTTTTAAATTGTTTTCAAAAAAAATTTACTTTTAAAAAAAATGTATTTTTTTTTTATTTATTTTTACTAAATGAAAAAAGAAAAAAAGATCTTTGATATTTTATGTGAAAAACATATAAAAAAATGTTTCAATACACTTTTGAGCTAATGATTTTTGAACACTGTTTATAATATTAAAATCAGTGGTAATTTTTCTTTATGTGAAATTATTTTAATTTTACCATTCATTTATAATTAAAATTACTTGATATTCCTCTTTGTTAGTTAATGTGGCAGATATGAAAAGGGTAGGGAAAGGGGAAGAAAATGGATGTGCTGAAGCACCAAATCCAAGTTTAGTTGACGAATTATTAGCACTATTGCAATGATAAAACAAAAATATGAAAAAGCTGAGTGGAAAAAATAAAAAAGATCTTCCTAAGTTATGAAAAATGTACAATGATATTTGATAAAGTTTCATTGGCATGCAAAACAAATAATTTTATTGCCAACTCAATGAAGGTATTAAAATAAAAAAATCTCAGTTCACATAACTTTTCATTCAATAGAATTATTTTATTATAACAAACACTAGCTTTTCTGTGAAACTAAAAGCCAAAGATCAAGATCTATTTAACTGTCTGCATGATATGTTTATATTGCTTTGTAACAACAAAGGTACATAGGTACATACCTTAGCACGACCTTGGAAATTGAATGTCAGCACAAATTCGCCTTTCCGTGTTTCACTCTGCCGTACTAGGAATACTCCATGTCCAACAGTCCATCATGCAACACCAATTGTGCCGCATCTGATCGAGGCAGAGTCCATGGAACCAAGGATACTCTTGCAAAGCGTTTGAAAGGTCAAAGTCTTGCTCTGCAGCTGAATAACATTTAACATGGTGGGCATATTTATTTCAAAATAAAGGGTGTTCAGATAAAGTAAAATTTAAAATTCCCTGAGCAATTTCCACTTTTCCAGTCACTATATGTTCAAACATTTTTATTTAAGATCTAAATTTAATGCGATAATATTTTAGACAAATATCCATTCTCAACATATGTTACTGTATCAGATGTTAAAAATATCAGCCTAAAGCAACAGGTTGCCGGATAATGAGATTTAAGCTAGATTTAATTGAGATAATATTGAGACAATAAAAGTTCATCTAACACCATAAAAAGATTAAAATTTTTGGGAGAGACAATAATTTTTAGTTTCTTCTTCCTATAACCTAATCAATTCTCACGCATGCACATAAACATGACCCAACTTTGATAAACACACATTAGAGGGGTGAAAATACAACTTTAAAATCAGATATTGACTTTGAAAATTGAGATTAGCACACTCAACTGGGACAGCTGTGTTAAAATAGATTCAAGATAAGTGTTCACTAGAAGAAATGTGTTATTTTTACTAATGTATTTTTTTTTTTAATATGTGAAAATTCCCTGACTTTTCCATATATTTTCACTGACAAGAAAATTCCATGAGTTTCCCCGTTTGAGGTTTTTAGGGTCGCTGGATACCCTGATAAACAACAAAATTGTACCACAAGGTAGAATTTTGTATATCAGTGCTATTGTGTTCTATATTTTGGTAAATAGCATAGTTATAAGAGAACTCAAAGTTGTGGAGCTATTTTTTTCTAACAAAATCACTATTTATTTAAACTGTGAGGCAAAAAGTGTTAAGATTAATTACCTTATTTGTGTTTTTCTGAGCATTTTATTAGTGGCTGGAGCTCTAATATACTTTTTGTCTGAGGTTTATTTGCACCATCACAGGGAAATAAATAGAAAGTGGAGAGCAAACTGGGTTTGAAAATTAAGAGGTTTCTTCATAATTAAAGTCTAGGGAATCCTCAAGGGATGAATCACACCTATGAATGTGATCAGGCTATACAATTGTACAATTGTTTTCTATCTTAGAATGGTCATTCTAAAAATATTGTAGCTTTCCCCCAAAAATATAAAATATTGTTTAATTTATTGAAATATTAGTATAACCTATATTATTGTATTCAGAAGGCTTAGCCAAGTAGACTTAGGTAGTGGTTGAGATTGTTTACATGTTTTACTGATTATTAGATTATACATTTTTGTATTCCATGATGTGAACAAGTATCATGGAGGCGAGTTTCTGTCACGGAGGTGACCACCTTCTTTTCAAGTTTCTGAATTTTCTTTTATAAAGTCTCTTATAAACCTGTTCATATCTTAAATAATCTTCTTTATGTTTCCTCATCCGAATTTTTACCATTAAAAATTATTTCCATTGTTTGTCTACGTGTGTTTTTTTCAGTAGATTTCTTCTCTAGTAAATTTGCTGTCATCCTTTCATTTTTCTTTCTGTACCTTTCTTTTTAATAGCATTATTTTTAAATAAATAAGAATTTAGCAAAACCATGTATTCTTTACCTAAGTGGATATATTTCTACTCTGTGTACATGAACTATCCAAGGAGTGAATAAAACATGCATTTTGATTTCATGTTTGCTCAGTTTTAGGTTGTAAGTATTATTGCAGATGTTTATCGACCATTTAACATTATTTTTTATTATTATTATTATTATTATTAGCACCGGTCTTATACCCGTTCGGGTTATACGCACTTACGCTAATGTGTAATGGTAGGGTGATAATGAGATGAAATGAAGGACCTACAGTTTAACGTGGAATCCGAACACGGTGGAGGCCTGGCATTCCTCACATTCACGACCATTTAACAGAATATATTAAATTTTTTACCATTAAAAATATTTGTGTGTATTATCACCTTGTTTTACTTGACCATGGAGGTGATAAGATAATCTTTACAAGCAAATCTCTGTGAAAAAAAACTGACACAACTTTTATTCAAAAACAATGTAACATGAACACACACAAATAAAGGCTTCTTATTCTTGCTTCTTTCCAACAATAAAGACAGTTGTCAACTGTGTAAACTAAAATTATTGTAATTTAGTTGGGTCCATGGAGATGATAAGTATTGGCGGAAATTCTTTTTTAGTATATCTTACTAAAAATTGGATGCTTAAAATCTAAATTATTAGTTAAATTATTATTATTTTTATTATTATTATTATTATTATTAGCACCGCGTCTTACTACCCGTTCGGTTATACACACTTAACGCTATTTTGAAATGAAATAGGGTATTTAAAACTTAGTAACGTATAGGGGGATAAAGGGTTTTACTAGTTTAGGGGGTTTGATAAAATGAAACTAAAGCTTCAGCTCATAAAAATTTTAATCATTTTATATGTAGTTAAGCCATTTACGTAAGGAAAATGGAAAATGAGGGCCTTTGGGGCGGCCCAAATAGAGTCAACTTTTTTTTTGGGGCAAATAAAAGCTGAATTGTTCCCTATAGCCAGTTAGGGCAAAACTTCAAAATTAAAAAAGAGTAAAAGAGGTAAATGTATAGCTTTAAAGTGCTTAGGTGCTAGGGTTAGTACAAAACCTTTACAAATTAGTATTTCGAAATATTGACATTATAGGCGAACCTCACCAATGAACTTGAAAACCGGGTTATCCACGGGTCGGTTTTTCTTGAATGGACCCTGAACTGAATTTTTAACCTAAATTTAATTTTGTAATCTTTTGGGCCCAATCTTTAATAGAGAAATTCCTATTATGAATATTTTCACTATTTAGTTTATATTTTGACATTGTACATGTTTGTTATTTTTGATATAACTAAAAAACCCTTGTCAAAAATTTTTTTTCTTGTATCCCCTTCTGCTCTTCCGCAGGGCTCCTTTTTGTTTTAAATAATGAGGGTGAAAGGACCTAGACCGCCAGGTCACCTATTAGTTAAAACATTTTCGTTTTTTTCCTTTTATTAAATATATATATTTGGATTGCT
>JBCFYV010009839.1:0-22184 GCA_039000515.1 Timema cristinae | reverse complement strand
GTGGAGTAAAGATGCAAGGAAAATAACCACCCTAAACGCACCCAACGAGGATTTTAGCTTTGAACTTTATTGTCAACGGTGACCAATTGTAATATGAGTTCAGCACTTTAGATCTCTTTTCGGCTCTTATTACATCGTCAGAAACATTTAATTTTTTTATTTTGTAAGTTACATTTTTAATATAGTTTTAAAATTTCCCCTGCTGACCACATTGAGGTAGATATTTAATTCATACCCTTACAAATGGAATCAAGTATGGTATTTCCAACCCCCTCCTTCTACCGTATATACTGAATCAAATATATTTCATTTCTCCCCTACTGTACAGATTGGATAAGGTATCTAATTTCCGCCTACTGTAGGCCTACACCATGAATAAGATATTTAATTTCCTCCATACTGTATTCGTGTTTAATATTTACCCGTCTACACTCATTAAATCAGGCATTTAATCTTCCCTCGACTGTACACATGACTACTTACGACTGTACACGTTGAATTAGGTGTTTAATGTACCCACGACTGTAATCCGTTGAACAAGTAGTTAATGTTCCAGCGATAGTATTAGTTTAATCAGGTGTTAAATATTACCTCGACTGTACTTCAGTGGCGTGACGTGCCTTGTTGCCAGTGTATACAGAGTTAATTGAAACTGTCCCTTTGAATTGTTCTCCTAACTCAGTAGACTCCTCATTGGCCATTTATCAACGAATGCATTCCAATGCGATATACGTAGTGTAAGCCTATGTATGATCGCCGATCGGTCACATGAGAATCGATTAGGTGATGATAACATACCATAGAACAATTTAAACAAGTTCTGCTTACCCTTGCAACACTCCACGAAAAGCCACTGCTATACTCGCTGAATAAGGTGTTTAATATTCCCATGACTATACCCGTCAAAGAAAGTGTCTAATAACGAATGACAAGCCCATGTTACATAGTAATTTCAGCCCCAACGTTTGCATTGCCGTCGAGAACAAGCCCGAGCCGTTCCGTTATTACAAAAGGAATCTGCCGTAGGTGTATGCCGTTAAGTATGTATACATTTGCATTACAAAACCGTCGTTCCCCCTCTCTTCAGCCTACGTATTGCCTGTTGCATGATTTAACCCTACTACTCTCTTCCCCCCCCACCTCAAAAACCACCCACACACGCAATGTAACGCACAAATAAAACAAACTGTGGTAATCAATGTGAAAACATCCGCCATTGTTGTTCCCGTTGATGACGTGTCAACATGGCGGACCTCGCGAGTTCTCGGATTCAATCATCGCGGCCATGAGTTGTGATTGATTGTTGCGTCACAATCCCTGAAGGACTGTTGAAAGGGGGTGGTTGTGGTTGGATTCATCAGGACACCCCCGGGGAGTGGTTGGGGTGGGGGTGAATGGGGGAGGGGAGGGATCGTAGGATTACAATGCCGCATAATCATGTACAACCCTCCACACACCAACAACACAACACACAACACACACACCCCCAATCCACAATCCATTATCCACTCGAGTGCTGGAAATTATTTTCAAGAGCTTTCTAATCTTCCGTCGCTTTGAGAGTTTGATGGATACAAAACACAAGGTCTATCTAATCAAGCGCAGGAGCTTAATCCGGGGAACACATTTCGAAGTGTTTTTTTTTTTCGTCCTCGACATTCTTTGTACGTTATAACCGAGGTTTCCATCTAGAAAAGTTTGAAGAATAAATTGAAGAATGAAAGAAAGCAACGCTCTACAATCTATATAAATAAAAATGAATAGTTTGTTTGTCTGTCTGTCATGCACATTGACGATATTTATCACATGCGTAGGTCTGAAATTTTAAAATTTATCAGTAGCCCCTGTGCAAGAAAATATGCACCTCAAAGCAGTAATTTTGAAATTTTGATTAGTATTATTTTAATTAATTAAAAAACTGTTTTGGAATAAATAAAATGAAGAGTTTTTTCCCGGGCATTTTGATGCAAAGAAAAGCGTTGACGAATGTAACCATGCAACTAATTGATTTACCCTTTTACCCATTTTTTAACCTATAACCTTTTACCTTTTTTTAAAACTTTTTAATTTTTTTACTTTCTTTACCCTGAGATATTTCTCTAGGGATAAACCGGTTTAATTCATGTAGAAAGTTTTTAAAAAGACCCAAACAGGCCAAAAAGGTAAAAAATTAGTATAATGAAAATTTTTTTAAAAAGGGCAATAAGATCAAAAGAGATAAAATTGTAAATATGTCCAAAAATGCCCTAAATATCAAAAAGGGCATAATTGAGTAAAAATGATAAAAAGGGCATAAAGTAATATATAAAAAAATAAAAGGGTGTAAAGTTTCTAGGGGTAGAAGAAATAAAAAGATAAACATATTTAAAAGGAGCAAAAGGGGAAAAAAGTGTTTAAAGATTAACGGAGTAAAAAGTATAAACGGGGTAGAAAGGGTAAAGAGGGTGGAAAGAATAATAGGGCAATAAGGGGGAAAAGGTAAAAAGGGGTATTACTTTAGGGTAAAAAGGTTAAAAAGTTATGTAAAACATACAAAAAGAGAAAAATGGGTTAAAATGTGTATAAATGGTAAACGGGGTTAGTGCGGTAAAAAAATGCTAAAATACTTTTTGATTGGACTTAATTAAAACCATTTAACAACTAATTATTTATGGTGTGACACTCTTCTTTCTTTCTTTCTTTTTTTTACTAGCACCACAAGGTAAGAGTTCAAAGTATTTTGTATAGAGAAGTTAGAACTTAATCTTCAAAAGAAATGGCAGCTTTTAGAACATATTCAAATTATATCTCTATTTTGACATTGTGTATTAGTAATCCTTTTTTCGCTTTTTGTATCACAACTTAACCAATAAAAGATTAATATTTAAACATAACATTTAAGATTGGGTTATTATTCCCTGTGGTTTATTTTAAAAATACTAAATCTAACAAAGCTAAATTTATAGATTCCTCGTGCTAAGAACGAGTTCATCTGTAGCGTGTCAATCAGTTAGATTGAACAGCTACAAATAAATAATTAATATTTACTGTGATTTACGCAAGAAAAGGAACTATCGTAACTTATTTAATATAAACTACCTCAAAGTTTATATTCTGGACTTGATCCAGTTACTAAAGCTACGTATTGGCCTACGTTCAAACACGTGGTTGGTCAAAAATATTGTCTTTGGACAATTACTGTACTAAATATCAAACAAGAGGTTTAATATTATTGTATTCATAATATATAATTTAACGCTTTGCTTTACCCTGGATGAAGCTGGATAGACTTCTGCACGCCTGCCATGCGGTTACACGAAAAGTAGTAAAAATACATTTATATCACAAATTCTCATGAAAATAATAGTGGATGCTAAATAATATAATTAATACAGATACATTTAAATATAAGATGCTTGAGTGGTAACTCACCTCAGCAAGATGTCTACAGATATCATAATTCCACATTTGAAGAACAGGACGGATTCAAACATGGCCACACACACAACATGTTTACTTAGCCGACTCTATGAAGAGAAGACTTTAGTCAAGAATCCACGCAGTGCCTACTGCTCACCTAGCGACTCTGGTGGTCAGCCAAAGAACCTCATGATCTTCTTTTGTTTTTTCCTATCTCCCTGCTTCATTCTTCCTTATTCCCGTCTATATTTCTGAATTTATCACTCCCCCTTCTTTATTATGTTCGTGCCTGATTGACGGTATATAAAGGGTGATCTGCGGAATCACAAAACAGAGCGGTTCTACAACACTAAGTGCGAAGGAAGGAAACTCTACCCGTCTGTAAACTGAAGAGGAGGAACATGGCGTCTGGGTCGTTGGATTCATCACCATAAACCGAATCGTAGATGGAAGGAAACTCTGCCCGTCTGCAATGGAAGAGGAGGAACATGGCATCTGGGTCGTGGGTTCATCACCATAACCGAATCGAAGGAGGATGTATCGTCCGATTCAACTCTGCGCTAACATGGACAGTATATTTGGGGTATTTATGTATCCAACCGTCCTTGTCAAGTCCCAGGACTTGGTCTCTAATTTTTGTTAGAGAGAAATTTAATCTGAACTACTTTTTAAAGAAGTTTAAGTAATATTTATCAAAAAGGACTTAGTCTCTTTTTTATAGAAAAAATGTTTATTTAAATCTTTGATTTTAATTAATGTGTAATTAACTTCAACAGGTAAATTTTTCTTTTGTTAATTTATGTGTCCTTCAGTCTGATGGACAAGCCAGGTTCAAGTGACTCTTTAAGTCAACTCCGGGCCACTATATATGTGTCCTTTGACACTGTCCTTATACAAAAAGCCTCTGGCTTAGAAATGATGACGTTTTAGTTTTTGGATTCACAGAAATCCACAAGTTCCAGTAATCTTTTGAATCAAAATTAATCATGACGCTCTGAACGTCATGAGCATTAGTTCACTGTTATTGATGGTTACCACCAGGTTGTTGCAACACCCTCCACTGTCCCTGTAGGAAAAGGCCCTTAAAACTACGGGAAAGGGGGGATGTGCATACATGAAATATCATCAACAAATTAAAGAGCAAATATTTTAAATCAGGAATACTTTAATCATCTTCAAAAAACAAATAGACAAGAGGATAATGGCCTTAATTCAAACTTCCTAGTAGCTACTATCCATAAAGAAAACATTGCATCTTGAAAACTAACTTCTTAAACTTGACTTACGGTCTTTGCTATCATATTACAGAATGATAGTATAATAAATATATACTAATTTTTTCCAACAAAATTAAAGGTAATAATTTTAATTAACAATTATATTCAATGAAATCTTAAGTCCATCAATTTACATTAACTCAAAGTATAAATCGATAAAATAAAATGGACACAGAATAAAACGCTAAAAATAGAGTACACCAACAAAGTGTTGATAACTAACTCTAACAATTTGCAACGTATGACAATCATACTGATACCTAAACAATATTTGAAGAGTAAACAAAGCTAAACCAGGCGCAATCGCCCATTGCGTTGACTAGAGACACGCTAAATTATAAATACGGGTTTCATTCCCGACACGCCTAATATCCTAGAAAACAGTTTAATAATATTGAAAGCATAGTTACAGCCTGGTCTAACCTCCATGACCCTGATACATTGATACATAACATGCAAATAAAAAGAGTCTATTTAAACAAATTAAATTTCCCGGTCTATCCTTCATGACCCTGATACATAATAAGCAAATAAAAAAGTTTATCTCTATTAAACGAATGAATTTCTCGGTCCATCCTCATGACCCTGATACCTATGATGCTGTTTCTATAAAATAATTTAATGATACCAATCGGTCCAAACTCCCTGGTCCCTCATCCAGGACCTCCATACACGTAACGCTGTCATACAATGCTCTGTTGCAATGATATATTGCAATGATCTGTCGGCAATGCCCCCTGGCAATGCTCTGTCAGCAATGCCCCTTGGAAATGCTCTGTCCCTATACGATTTACATATTCTTATATATACTCTTTCTGAATCTAGCACACAAAACAAAGGGGGGGAAAGTTCATATTCAAGCCATTCACGTAACCACAGGCATTACGTCATTATACATCAGTCTCTTCTTTCTTCCTGGTCTCTGATTGGCCGTCAGCCGACGCATTGCAGCAAAACATGAATATTTGAAGTTGACTCTCTCGACAGCCGTTGGAAGCGTCTGTTGCTAGGAGACGGACGCCATGGTCTTCCCCCAGGTGGCAACACTGCGCAGATATGATTTGTCAGCTTGACCCCCAGGAACGTCGTTTTAGTCATAATGTTTTTCTCGGGCCGGTTACAGCTTTGGACATTTCTTGTAGTCGTCCGCGACCCAGCTGGCCCGTTTTGACTTGGCAGGATTCTAGTGATGTCAGCTTGGAGATCCAAGGTACGTGACGAACAACTCGTTTTGTAGACAGACAATATTGGATGAATAAAGAACGTTTATTTGATGTGTGATGGTTGGGTTACATTGGGCTATAATAGTGAATAGTACTATTATAGGTTACGTCGGAGTTATTAAGGAGCGGGTAGTATGTTATACGTGATGAAGCGTGTAGAATAAGGTTGGGTGGGGTAACAATTAACAATACGAAGATTGTATTGTTACATTGTCAATTCTCTTTGCTTTTTACAGTTCAGTATATAGTGATACAAATTTGGTCTTGTAGTCATACTTCACGAGATAATATTAGCTTAGGTGTTCAACCCAGGGAAATTGCATTTTGTGTCATAATGGGGTCCGTGCAGATAATACTCTTTTATTTCTGCTGTTAACAGACTGCTAATTTTGTGTTGGTCTTAATAGATATTAATGTACTATTGAGTGCTCAGGCAGTACCGTAGGGGAATGAGACCGGCCATAGTACTTTGTTAGACACCTGGTTCTTAGCCATCAATTAGCTGGAAGAAACAGCTGATTATCCTACATGTTGTATGGATACCTTCTATATCTTGCTCTATCAATCAAGGCTGTTTATAAGTTACTTGTTTATTTAGCTCCATACTATTGTTTAACTAATTGTCTAATTACTCTTCTTTTAGAAATACTTCAACCTTTGGCCTGGCGACTGAACTGCCCTGAAACCCACAAGTAATATCTCGAGTCTGATTGTTTGGAGGAAAACTTAGTATACTCTAAAACTCCTATATATTGCAAAACTGTATTTTCTTAATTTTGTGTTTATTGTTTACATAATAAATCTATATTGTATAGAATGACTATGTTCTTTATTAATATAATATATGCCATAAAATATTCACATCAGATAGTTAAGTGTATATATGAAAGGCGAAGCTTGGGGGATAAATGATTACAATTACGAAGACAAGCCGTAACTGAGTCATATTCAAATATATTTAAAAATGACACCTGGACACGGAATCCAGCCTAGGACTTTTGGCTAAGTGCACCAATCCATATCCACACGTCCATCACAGACTATGCCTTAAAATATTAGTGAAGAGTGACCTGAGCATGGGACAGTCCTTGGATAGCTCAGTGGTAGAGAAATGGCGTACAAAGCCAAAGGTTCCGGGTTAGATTCCTGTATACAGGTGTTATTTATCAATTTATTCATATATTAAATAAACTAAACTCTACTAGTCGTCAACCCGCTTCATTGGACGAATGGCCTAAGCAGGCATGTTTTTTTTAGTACCGTTTCTTACTACCCGTTCGGTTTATAATCTTATGTACTAATTAATATAGTGGCTCTAGGGATTAGGAAGGTTATATTTAGAGGAAGTGTACCCTAATTTGCTTTGAGGGAGAGTTAAAAACCATATTGGAAAAACCATCCTCGATACACCTAACCGAGATTAGAATCCGAACTCGCTGTTGTTGCAAGTCTACTACTGTGAGAGTGGCGCCTTAGACCATGCGACCACCGAAGTGAGTTGGCAGGAATGTTAAAACTCGTGAATGTATGTAGAGACGTAAAACGGAAAATTTTCCCTATGTTTTTTTCCGGAAAATTTTCCAAAATGGAAAATTTTCAATTCTTATTTCTGTAAATTAATTTTAACTGATTAAATTGAGTTATTGTAATCGAGATATAGATATCAAAAATGTCAACGTTTATACAGTAGCCCCGTGGCTTCTATTGGTTTTGACTGACAGCTTTGAAAAGTTACCAGACCAATTCATGTATCCCTACGCTGAACCATATGATCTGCGAAAACATGTGGTTAGTAGCTGTCACTTCTGACAGTCAAAATTTAGGTATTACACCTAAATGTTGACTGTCAGAAGTCAGCTGTGAGCTGTCAGTTAGCACCAAACAAGCCACGGGGCTACTGTACTTAATATTAATTTCTACTAAGGGCGTTAACACAGAAACATCATCAAACGAGCTTCGGTGGCCGCACGGTCTAACGCGCTACTCTCGCAATAGACTACACTGCTGATGACCGGGAGATCGGTGTTCGATACAGTCGGTTGTACTGAGGGAAGTTTTCCCTAAATTGTTTTCCACTCCCACGGGTGCAATTCCTCTAAATTGATCCTTCCTCATCCCTAACACATTTAAGTAATTAGTACACAGGCGTACAACTCAAACGGGTAGTAAGATTCGCTGCTAAAAAAAATTAGTAAAGAAACAAATGAATGCGACTATTTGTAGAGCCGTTATGTTCATAAATCATACTTCAATATTTTTATCATCAATAAGTTAATTAAAATAATGTTAAGGTTGGTCTTACATTTGTTTCTCCCCATATATTCTGTGCTTCGTAACTACCCCTCCCTTGCCCCTTCCCGTGTACCCTTATGATAACCCACTTGTTTCTTAACACACTATATTTTGAAGTACATTAGGCTCTAGATGCCACCTCTACGATTTAACCCAAACCACCACTGCGTAAAATGTTCATCTCTAGTTGCATGATTTTGTATGGCCCAAGTCATCAAATAATGTGTCTCTATTATTATTTTTATAAACGTTGTTGGGATAAAATATTTAGGGATATATTATTTGAGGATTTTACATGGTTAGAAGAATTCTGGGGTGTGAGGTTGGTGTACTCTTTCTTCGGCAAGGATCGATTTTCAAAAATTTTTGAATTTTGCGCACCAAATATGTGCAATATTTCACAGCACATACGTATTACGTTAACAATTGTTTTAACCCACTTCGGTGGCCGCGTGGTCTAACGCGCTACTCTCGCAGTAGCCAATACTGCCGATGACGGGGACATTGAGGTTCAAATATCAGTCGGGTATACTGATGATTTATTCCATTATGATTTTACCACTCTCCATCCAAGCAAATACCGGTACAATTCCTCTAAATATAGCCTTACTAATCCCTAAAACCATTAGCTTAGTCAGTATACAAGCGTATAACCCGAAGGGGTAGTAAGACGTGGTATTAAAAACCAACAGTTATTTTTACACATGAAATGAAAAATAAACCCCCGAGAGTTCTAGTTTTACGGACAAATATTTTGTAAATTAAAATGATCTTGGCATAAAATTTATAACCCGATATTATCACCAAATTTTGCATATCAAACGTTTAAGTTATTGGTAAATATCTATGGCTAAGTTCACTGTTTTATAAAGCTGGCTTACTATTTTATTTTTTTACAAGATACAAGTTGGAATAACTTTTTAAATAAGATAATAAAAATACATGTTTTTGTGGTGGCCCCTTCAATATTTTTATTGTTCAATGTGCCACTTATGACTCAACTGGTTGGAGGTATCACCATAGAAATAGAATTGACGGCCATTTATAGGGAGATTGGAACTCGAATCCCAGTAGAATGGTTTATTCTAAATACTTTCCCACTATTCCTCCACGCAAAGGCGGGTCAACTTCTTCTCAATTCAACCTATCTCACCTGTAACACATTAGCCTAGTTAATACATATGTGTATAGCTGGGACGGGTAGTAAGACATAGTGTTAAATTAATACGAGTATCCAGGAGAAAATCGCTTAAGTCAATTTAATTGCTTATTATAATTACAGGGTTTGTAGTAAAGCTGAGACATTTAAGAATTTTGTGATTTTTGTGTGAATCTACAACCCAATAACATTTTTAAAATACCTCAACTGTTTTTTTTTCGGACATCAGAAAACCTGTCAAAATTGCGTCCATATATGCTAATTAATGTGAATTTTAAATGCATTTCTCTGCTATGTTTATGAAAATCTAAATGGTTTTAACAATTTTGAATTAATTTAAAAAGCATTTTATATTTTTTGATAGGTATTTTTTAAAATGATTTATAGTGTTATTATAAAATGAAAATACTGCATGTTTGAAAATAGTTGTCTTGACAATTTTGGTAACGGTAATTGTGTTTGAATTGCTTACAAATTTTAATTGAAGCCTGTCCTCTTGGATAAGTACTTAGAGTGCGTCTCATAGCTCTAAGAGAGCTTGGTTCTAGCCGGGTGGAGACGGAGAAAAGTTTTACTATTTTTAAGACTCGTGAAAAGCAAATGAAAAAAAACATTCTATTTCTTCAAGTCTATGAGAAAATGAAGGGATAACCAATTTGCAGGTCATTCAACGAAGAAAGGCCAAATGGAATGGAAGAAGATTAGAAGAATAATAAAAAAAAGGAATCTGCTGATAAGACATGTTGGAGGACTTAATTTGCACAAGACAAGGACTGGAAAGTCAGTAAAACTAATAATAATAATAATAATAATAATAATAATAATATATAATAATAATAATAATAATAATAATCCAATTAATAGATTTTGGGCTCCCACACGATCAGTCAGATTGTCAGTTAATTATTACTTTATTAATACTGACAATTTGACTGATCATGTTGGGGCCCCTAAAACCCAGGGTTGGGTTTGTACTATGAAGAGTGCTGTCTTAGGTTAATCTAATTAGTAAATATTGTGCTTATATTAACAGTGTAATTACAATGTAATGTACTGTACATGTAAAATACACTTTCAATACTTACAAATCCGTATACAATATTTCCTTCAAATAGTAATTTTATGACGTAACAATTTTGAAACCCGCTTCGGTGATCGAATGACCTACACTGGACTGCCAGTGATGGTGAAATCAGAGATAAAATCTTGTTTGGATTTACTGAGGTTTTTTTCCCCTACTAAATAGTTAATCACTCTCCTTATACCAACATGAATAATCACGAGCGGATACTAACGTACGCAGAGAAAAATATTTTTTTCTGAAGCAGTTTGAAATTAAGGTATCCGCTTTCAGATTGTTAAAGTAAAGATTCCAAAAAGGTTTATTATTTTAAATTATGATATTAGTAGAGTTGATAGTGACGTCTATGTTATTGTTTATAATGGTTTCCAATAACACATTTAAAGTGACCCCGACAACTTAGCTCAGTCGTTAACGTGTCTGTTTACTGAGCTAAGGGTACCGGGCTTGATTCCTGGAATGGGCCAAAAATTTATCATTGGTGAAATTTGGGTTTCCCCTTACACAGTGATGATTTAACGCCCGGGGCCTGGTTGTTGTGCCTGTCCTAGTCTTAAGTTAGAATATAATGCATGTAAAGTTACGACATGCCTTGCAGGCCGCTAGTGGGAAAAAATATAAATGAATAAAAAACTGATCCATGTCCCAGGCTGGAAAAAGTAATGGATGTAAAGTAAACGTATAACGAGCTTTGTAAAAAAAAAAAATTGTCGCTTTAACCAAAGCTACAAGAGGGAAATTTAAACTTTTATTACTAATGGGTCCTCTTAATCTCCTTTATCCACACAACAAAAATGGTTAGGAATATAATATTTCCTAACAAAGTGTTACATTTGATTACTTATCAATTATTTTATTTTTGTTGAAATATTGTTAAAATGTCACCTTTGTTGTTTATCACTGCGTCTTATTGATCATTTGGGATATACGTCTATGTACTAATTGCACTAGTGGGTTAGGGATGAGGTAGGTTGAATTTAGAAGAAGTGTACCCGATTTTCGTAAAGGTAGAGTGAAAATTAAAAAAAAATTACACTCAGTACACCCAACTGGTATTCGAACCTCAATCTCCCCGTCATCAACAGTCCAGTCTTTTGCAAGAGTGAAGCTTTAGACCATTCGAGCTCCGAAGAGGATGATTTAATGTTAACAAATAACAATATTGACTAAAAAAGTAAAGTTTATAGTATAAAAATATACGACCAATATAATATTTATATAACAAAATATACCTCACAGTGGTGGGAATGCGGATAAAGTCGTCAGTCTCGTATAGTCTGGTTTGCCAACTACGGGGATGCTGGGGTTCTAATTCCGGTTGGGTGTGCTGAGGTATCTTTTCCTTGATTGTTTTACAATCTCTTTTTTTGTTGTTGCGAAAATGCGTGTAAGATTCCTCTGAAACTTTATCTTATTCATCCTTATTATGTTAGTGTAAAATATATGGACAGTCTGGATGGGCACAATTGTTTCATCTTATCATTGACTTAATGTGACAGCTAAAAAACTATTAGATTATAAAAAAAAATAGTCCATACGCTGAATCTCATGATCAGCAACTGTCACTTTATCAGTGTCGCATGACAGTTCCACTCCCTCTTCCCCCCTTTAGATGACCCAACCTAGCGTTAATGAACAATGGCAAGAAGTGGAGTACAAAAATAAGATACAATATTTGTACGGTTCGATTTTCTTAGCAATGACCTTTTAAGAAAATAAAAACTATATTTGTGGCCAACATAGATAACCTTTTTCACAATTTTATCAGTGTATTTTTTTGGTTATGATAGTTTGTATCAAAAGTGACAGCTAAAGATCACCTGACCTAAGGTATGAAAATGTGAAAGAGAGTGATTTTTCTAATACAGTTTTCCAATCTCGCTCAACGCAAATTCGGGTACACGCCCTCTAACCTTCTTACTCCCAAACTCATTAGTGTAATTAGTACATATGTGTACAACCTGAACAGGTAGTAAGACACGGTTCTAGTCAAAAAACGTAAAGATTAAAAAGTTTAAGTCCTTCTTGTGAAAATTGGACTGTATCAAAGCGCTACTAATGGGGCCAATGCGCACTATGTTTTGTCAACGAGGGAATTGTGAAGGTGAAAAAGTGAAAGAAGAGACTATGAACAATGCGACGGTTTGTATGTACTTATCGCAGAGAGAAACCACCTCAACTCCATTACAACAAATGCCATTATACCTTTTAGATTACTATCAAACTATTGTTTATGAAAACGATTGTGAACATTTTCTTACAGGTTTAAAAGAAATACATCATATTCTCTCCAAACATTAATTCAAGTTTTGTGGTGATGCATATTTTGGTAGCAGATAGTTTTTTTTTTGGAAAACTTCCAAGAATCCACTTTAAAAATAAAAAGGGTGAAGAGAGGGGGGGGAGGGGGAGTATCACCGAATGCATTCCAACAGCTTTCACATTTCGCACATAATTCCTTTTGTTTTATTTCATCTGAGTAGTCCCTTCTAGACCAAGCGTTAGGAGTCGGTTTTAATTAAATTATCAGGGTGAAATGGAGCCACGTATTATCCTATACCGCCCCTCTCCCCACTCCTCTATATCTTTCCCTTATGTTAGTGAGAGCTTCCGCGTTGCTTCATTAGTCCAATTGTTCCAAGGATACAGGCCCCCCCCCCTTTCCTCGCCTTATCTAACTTACATTCCGGCTCCCATTCATCTCCGGTCCAAGGATTTGTTCAAACATTCTCTCAGGGAAAGGGTTTTATTACTTCTTGGAACTGAAGCGGCTTTCTCTATTATCATGTTTCCAAAGTAAGGGGGGGGGGGGTTTGACGAGAAGGAATGTTATTTAGTTGATATACCAATTAGTCCTAACCTACCCTATCTAATCACCCCTATTTAAAAACATATTTTATTCAGAAAAACGCGCTCTTACTTTATAATGTGACAACATTTTTAGGATGGTAAACAAATGTTTTCACCATTTCTTTGAGATATTAAAAAAAAAAAATCTAAACATATCCTACTGCATTTTCCCCCCATCACAGCGTTTCAGCACCCATTTGGGCTATAAGCATATATGTATTAATTACGCTAATGTGTTACAGGTGAAGCAGGTTGAAATTTAGAGGAAGTGTACTCGAATTTACATGGAGGAAGAATGTGAAACCATTTAGGAAAAACCAGCCTCAGTACACTGGACCGAGATTAGAACCCCGATCTCCCCGTCATCGGCAGTAATATATATCGCGAGATTGATGCCTTAGACCAATGGGATGGTCCAACGTTTTTAATCACAAGGGCCAAATCTGACTATCAGTTTGCACTTTGGGCCGAAGATATATTTAATAATCCCATCAACTTAATATAGGCCTACAAGCAACAATTAGATAAATAATTATTTTCAATACGTTTAATATAAATTGTATTTTTTGTTGGTAGAATTTTTCAAATTTTATTCCCAAATAAAACATTATTTAACTCACAAAATGTATTATAAAATATGCATGCACACACAATTTCACAAAACAACTTACACATATTTGACATAAAACAAATGCATAATAAAATGCATTCATGACATTTTAAAATATTTTTTTAAATCATTAGCTATATTATATCAGCCATCGAGGGTGTCCTTTTAATTTTTAATTTGCCTTCAAGATACCGTGAGGGCCACATTTTCAGTGAACATGTACCGCATTTGGACCTTGGGCTGCCAGTTGTACCACACTGCCTTAGACCATGTGTCCACCGATGTGGGTCTTATTATTTAGAAAAAAATCAAAACACGTTTATTTTTTCGCACCATTCAGGGAATACGTATTTAATAGAGATCTCACGATACCTGTATTTCTTGATTCTGATTTACAATTCCGATTCTTAAGTTCAACCTCGATTTTTAGATTTTTTAACATTTCCTATTCCATTATTTTTCCAAGCACCCAACATCATATAAAAATATATTTATTCAACTTCATAGATTAGAAATAAAAATACGGAACTCCGCACGGACTTTCTCGCTCTATTGTTTAAAAATTGAGATATTTACTTAAAACTCGTAATTTACGTGAAACTAAATAATATACACCAGCAAACCCAAGTATATATTGCACTATACCTATGTACAATTTTTTTTGAGTCCCGGTTTTAAATTTTCTAATTTTATTTTTAAAGAACTAATGTCCTCATTTTTATGTTTGGACCGATAAAAAAGATCAATATTGGGTCCACAAGGGTCAACAATTCGTATTAAAATTCCGACTTCCATTTAACATTTTTGAAATTTTATTAAGTGTATTGCTATTAAATTCCTCATTTATAAATTATGACAAATAAAACCTGTAAATATTGACTATCGAGTCTAAAATGGATATAAATCATTGTTGTACAAATATTTCCCCTAAGAGGTTAAAGGAAAAACAACATAAGCATTTAGGACTTACTTATATTTAATTACTCTATGACATTGGAGAATTATTGCGTTGAAACTCAAGTAGTATCTTTTTACAACTAAAGCTCACAAAATTGTATTAATATAATTGCCAATATCTCAGAAACTGTTGGATTTATAAAAATATATTTCATATAAAAGTTTTGTATTTTTTAATAGTATTACAATTTTGCAATGAAAAGTTATTTAGTATCTCAAATAGTTGCGGAGATACGGAAGTTTCTGCTTCTGTAAAGTACCTTAAAAATAATTTTCATGGGAAAATGAAAATAGTCAGTTTATTTAATAATCTTAGTTAACGCATAGATACGAATTTTAATCAAAATCGTTAGAGCCGATTTTGAGAAAACTGATTTTTTTCTCTTTTCGACCTATATTAAACTACTCTTAATTTTAAGTTCAAACAGACACATAGACGGCATTGAAAATACCATTTTTACGGTTCGGGGGGGTCATGAGACGTCTAAATTCATCAACATTTCAGGTTAGTTTTTTTTATGTCTCAATACTTTACCTTTTGTGTTCGAAAAGTTAAAAAATACCAATATTTGCGTATAGCTTGAAAGTTATTGGCTTAAAAAAATTATGCTTCAAATAAAATATTTGTATTATAAATAGATATACATATTTTAAATGATAAGTAATTTCATATCTCAAATAGTTTGGGAGATATGACACAAAATAATAATTTACGCATCATACCGGATCCCTTAAAGTCATTTTTTCTAAATATTGAGTGTATCCATTTTGTTTGTAATATTTATAAATGTTTATAAATGAAATTTACTCAAAATCACTATAGCGAAATTTGAGAAAATCGACATTTTCTCTTTTTTTCCTTTAGTAAACTACCCTTAATCTTAGGGTAAAATATCCAATTCCAAAAACCCCTTGGGGAAACCCTATGGAAACCCTAGATACCAAGTTTTAACCTTATCAGTAAAATAATTTAGGCTATAGTTGGAGGTACAGACAGATAGACGAAAATTCAAAAAGCACTTTTCCAGATTCGGGCGTGGATGGGGGAAGGAGGGGAGGGGGGGCATGAAACGTCGAGATTCATCAAAATTTCGAGTCCAAATTTTTTCACGATTACAATATTTTATCTACCTGTAAGATAGCGAGAAAGTAAAAAAAAAAACCTCTAAATAGTGATTAAACCAATTCATTATTAGTTTTAACAAAGAAAAGATCCGTAATACCAAATAATAAAGTATATGATACATAATTAATCAAATAATTAGGAATTACAATAGTAAGCATGTGCTTTTCCTACAAAGAAAATACCCACCTCGGTGGCGTAGTTGGCTAACGCGTGAGTCGTGTTGATCTCGACTGCCGAGGACGGGAGATTTTGGTTCGAATCTTGGTCGGGTGAACTGGGGGTGGCTTTTCCTAAATGGTTTTCCACTCTCCCTCTACGCAAATGCGTGTTCACTTCCTCTAAATTCAGCCTTCCCAATCCATTATCGTAATTAGTACCTAATCGTATAACCCAAACTGGTATTAAGATGCGGTGCTAAATAAATAAATAACCTACAAATAAACCCTTATTGAGTCAAACATCCATAGATGATTTTAAAAAAATAGGTATATTAAACAATGGTAGAAAACACAAGTCTTTAAAATTAACCAATTTGTTAACGTACCAAAATATATAGACAATAACGGCAAATGAATGTGGGGAATGCCAGGCAGCCACCGTGGTTCGGATTCCACGTTAAACTGTAGGTCCTTCATTTTCATCTCACAATCACCCTACCATTACACATTAGCGTAAGTGCGTATAACCCGAACGGGTAGTAAGACGCGGTGCTAATAATAATAATAATAATAATAATAATAATAATAATAATAATAACGGCAAATAAACTAATATGAGAGATAATCAATTACTACTTACTCTGAATTTTACCATTTTCTTAGTTTCATTGAAAGCTAAGAATCGAATTATTATTATTATTATTAATAATAATAATAATAATAATAATCGAATTATTATTATTATTATTATTAATAATAATAATAATAATAATAATATTTAGCACCGCGTCTTACTACCCGTTTGGGTTATACGCTTTAAGTACTAATTACGCTAATGGATTAGGAATTGGAAGGGTTTAATTAGAGGAAGTGAACCCACATTTGCGTGGAAGTAGAGTGGAAAACCATTTAGGAAAAACCACCCCCAATTCACCCGACTGAGATTCGAACCTCGATCTACACGCTCTCAGCAGTCGAGCTAAACACGATAAGCGCCTTAGCCAAATACGCTAATACGAATTATTAAGAGTTGTAATATTAAAATTGATTCTCGATTCTTTTGAAGCCAGTAAAATCGAGAGTATCGAGGTATCAAAGAATTGAGCTTGATAGCCCTAGTATTTAATAACATTATTTGGTTGGGAATGAAAATATATAATTTGGTGAAAATGTAACCGTATTCGCCCGCGGAAAGAGGGAAATTCAATCTATGAAGAAAAAAAAAACTCAGTCAACTCTGCTGGGATTTGAGCTCTGTTTTCACTGTTACGTGCAAACAAGACTAGAGGAGTCTGACATTTTAATCAACGTGAACACAGAATTTTAGGGAGTGGGATCATATTATTAATATATGAACATTTAAGGTCTACATCGTTCATATTGAGAAGTATAATTACATATTTTACTTGGAAGGTGAGATATAAAAAGAGTTATTGACCAATCGTTAGTAGTTTTCAAAATATCTAAGTTTTTGAAAAATCAGTCTTAAGTAAACAGACTCTAAACGAGCTTTTAACCAGTAATAAAGATTTTTACAAACTAAAATACTAATATAGAGATACATTTTTTTTATAAATGCCATTTATCATACACTTTTGAAATACGTAATGGGTTGAAACAAGAAGATGCACTTTCCCCATTACTTTTTAATCTAGCATTAGAGTATGATGTTGGGGAAATGTAAGAGAGTAGGGAAGGTTGACATTAAACGGTACAATACCTCTATTAGGGTACGTTGATAATTTAACTTTGCTAGGCAATAGTAAGGAAGGTGTTGAAGAAAATAAGACATTTTACTGGAGGTTAGTAAGAAAGTAGGTGTAGAAGTGAAAGCTGAAAAGGCAACGTATAAGATCACACAGAGAGCACAGATCGGGGACAAAAATTAGGAGATTACTGAGAACAATACATCATTTGACAAGGTTAATGAATTTAAATATTTAGGAACAATTTTAACTAACAATAACGATATTAGATTGGAAATTAGAAAAATAATAAAGTAGTAAGTTGTTGACATCTCTCCTTCTTTCAAGGAATGTAAAACTCGGAATATATAAAAAATTAATTTCATCTCTTGTTATATTTGGTTGTGAAACGTGGTGTCTTACCTTACATGACAAAAACCAATTTAGGGTGTTTGAAAATAAGATGCTTAGGAATTAATTTGATCCAAAATGGGATGAGACTACTGGAGAGTGGAAGATGACTAAGTTTCGTAGATTACGGTGGACAGAGTGAAGGGGAGATTCTAAAACCCTTGTTCAGGGTGTTGATTGATAAATTAATGGGAAGAGATCATTGGGAAGACTTACATGCAGATGGGAGGATAGCAATAGAACAAACCTGAAGGAAATCCGATGTAATGAGGTGGATTGGATAGAACTAGCTCAAGATAGGGATAGTTGGCGTAAATTTTGAAGTGTGGCAATGAATTTCCGTGTTCCTAATGCCATAGTAAATACTATGTGCAAGGCCGTACTTACTAATTTGGGCCAATGCGATACCTATATATTAAGACTGTTGGATTTATATAAAAATATTTCATTTTTATTAGTCCTATAACTTTGAAAATATAAGCTTTTGCTTATCTAAATAAGTTTCGGGGATATTATTAAATAAATGGTATGGTTCGCTCGACAGACCTTTTCCCTCTTTAATTATCTTAAAATATACATTTATTAAAAATCCTTAAGATTTGTGAAACGATATAATAGGTATATATTTTTTGTAGAAACACTACATCAAATATCACAAATAAAATAATATACCCTGTTACTTACTCTATGACATTAGGAACTAGGAAAACTGTTACAGAAAAATTGAGAAAGAGAAACATCTATGTCCATAAAAGAGCGTAAGAACCAAATCATTTTCAGACCTGAATTAAAAAGTTTTATATTTGCTTGTAGCTCAAAAATTATTGTTTTATAAAGGTATATTTCAAATAATTTTTTTTTTATCTTTGATAGTACTATAGCTTTACAATGATAAGTTATTTTGTTTCTCAAATAATTGCGGATAAATGATGAAAATTGGAAAATTTTTCCTCATGTGAAGTACCCTCAAATTCATTTTCATGAGAAAATGAGAGCTTTCACATTGTTTATAGTAAGAAAGAGTGTATAGATATAAAATTTAATCAAAATCGTTAGAGCGAATTTCGAGATTTTGATCTTTTTCTCTGTTTGCCCTTCAGTAAACTACCTACCCTTGAATTTGGGTTAGATAGATAATTCAAAAAAAACCTTGGTGGGAGGTACCTTATGAAAACACTAGATACAAAGTTCTAGCCCAATTGATAAAACAGTTTTGGGTTTATCCCGAGGTATAGACAGACAGACAGATAAACGGCATTGAGAAAACAACTTTTTGTGTTTCAAGGGGCTATAAAACGTCGGCATTTATCAAAATCTCTAGTTCTATATTTTTGACGATCACAATACTTTCTCTCTGAGGTACGAGAGAAAGTAAAAATGGAGATATCCATCATGTAAATTATCCCTTAATACATTTCATCCAGAATAATAAGATGCACCAATTTATTTGTAATGTTAAACCGTACCTAAAAACGAATTTTAATCAGAATAGTTAAAGCTGATTTCGAGAAAATCGCTTTTATCTCTCTAAACCATTAAGTAAACTACCCTTAATTTTAGGGTTGGTTAGCTAATTAAAAACATCTATGGAGGAGTTTATGAAAACCCTAAATACTAAGTTTTAACCCCATCAACGATATGGTTTCAGCTTTAGGCCAAGACAGCTATACAAACGACATCACCACACCAATTTTTTTTAAGGGTACAAGTAGTCATGAAATGTCAACATCGATCATAATATCGAATTAGATCTGTACTATCAGAATACTTCCTCTATCCTAGGAGTCACAAGAAAGTAAAAATCCCAAGAACATAAAAGACAATGGCACTGTTTTCCCTGCGAACTTTCCTTCTCTCTGGGACTGGTGAAAGGAAGTAAAATAAAACGGCATTGTCTTCGGTAACTGCAATCATCGGGTGTGCGGACTGGGTCGATGTTACTTCTGTTCTCTGTCCCAACGAATGTTACTCCTCAGAAGATACACACACACACGAGCGCGCCTAAACGGTAGTAACGTGTCGGGCGAGGAATAGCGACGTCATCTAGGGAAGCTTTATTGCTTCTAACGTTGCTCATATGTTTCTTTTTCCTCCCCCCTTCCAAGATATGTAGCACCGTTTGAAAAAGTGTGGTCTTTGGACCCATGGGGGTCCATACAGCCTACAAATAGCCAAAAGGGTCCCAAAAAGTTTCAGAATAACATAAATTAAACTAATTTTAATCACAAACAGTTCAAAAATTTTTAAATGTGAGTTTAAATTGATTTAAATATCCATATACGTCAAATTGGGTTTTTCAGTATATACATTTTTTAAAAATCAAGTCAATACCAATTTTAAGTCAACACATCTGGAAAGTTTTTTATTAAAAATAAATTTTTGAAATATTTAGCATAATTTTTTACACAAAATATTAATTTTTTATATATTTTTTTGTTATCATTACGTCTACTAGCCATTCGGGCTATATGCAATGTATAAGTACAGTATTTATAGGGATTAGGAAGGTGTATTTAGGGCAGCACGCCCCAAATTTGTAAATTAGATTAGAAAGCTTTCAGGAAAAAACCATCCTCATACACCAACCCAGAATTCGAACCCGATCCCCCCGCATTAGCAATTTAGTCTATTGGAGAGTGGAGCCTTGCCAGGTTTTTGAATCGTGCTCCACTATAGCTATTTCACGCTCGAGGAGGCATTTTAGAAAAAAATTTATTTGTTTTTCACTCTATAAAATAACGTCAGAACTAGGATTTCCAATTTAAAAAAAATTTTCTTTTAAAAGAACACTTGCCAAAAGGTGCAGCAAACTTGTGGGTTCCCGTTTCTGTTAACCTCATAAATTGTGTATATCCTAAAACATAACCTTGGCTTAAACGATACAAAAAAGTGGGGGCCCAAGGAATTAATTTTTGAAGGACATGTTAGCTGTCACGGGAGAAACAAGATAAGGAATTAAGTTATCGGGGAAAGAGTGGGGGGTCCAGGTACAAGTATAAGGAAGCAAGACTGTGATGGGTAATCATGAAAGGGTTCGGAAAATAATTGATACCAAAGAAAATGATTCGAATGAAGATGAGAAAAAAAAAGAGCCCAAGAAAGAGAGGGCGGGAGCAAGCAAAAAGTGTGAAAATGAGATGAAAAACCCGGAAGTGATTAAAGGAAAAGAAGGGTGGAAGCATAGAGTAATTTGAGGCATTTTACTAAATGCCCTACCACAGGCGGGAAAAACATCGAGATGAGATTTTGATAATGAATTGTGCTTTTGTATGCTAGTATAGGGAAAATTGTCATGCATCTCCAGTCCCAAAGAATTGTCTTTAAAATAATAAGAACAACATAAACAATTAAACCATTAAACTTTAAATCGAAATTTCAGGGGGTAGAAATACATTATTTGGGGATGAAATATCCTCGAATACCCTAAAATAAAAATAAACCGAAATGTTTGATACGTATGCAACAACATATTTTTGGGAAGAAAGGTTTCATTTTTTGTTAGAAATCTATAAATAAAAAATTTAGAAACAGGTTAAATTTAAAGTTGATCTGCGCTCACAGGGGGCAACCATAACTCATAGTTTCAAATATTTTAGCTTTTTTTGATCAAAAAAAACCCCACCCAGCCAACAATAAATACATAACTTATTTTACAATAGTACCCGGAGTTCTAAAAAAGGGCCCGGGGTTTGATTAATTGAAGCAGGGATATTAAACGTTTTCCTGATTTTTTTCTATAAAACCATTTCGAAAGTGATTTGTATTTTAAACTTTGTGTTTCATTGTTTAGAATAAAAATATTTTTTTTGTAATTTTATTTTTATTTGTTTCAATTTCAATAAAAAATTTTTTTTTTTTTCTGGATTTTCCAAAAATAGCCGGGGGCTCCAATTGAAGGGGGTAAAAGTAAAGTTTTTAAAAATTGCTTGGGTTTTCTATTAGGTCAAAAAAAGGTA
>JBCFYV010009837.1:0-13683 GCA_039000515.1 Timema cristinae | reverse complement strand
TGTTCGTTGAATGCTCTGCCAAATTTGGCTAAATTTGGACCACGTATTTGACAGTTATCACATAACAAATATCCAGAAGGACAGACGAAATGCCAAATGTTCAAGTTAAAACCAAACCTGACTTCACTTGTTCAGCAATATTTACGCCATTTTACTATGTTTGGTGACATACTTCTTATGAAACTATCCCTCTGCCCTCTCTAAGGAAGTAGTATTTTATCAAATTCACTGGAGCTGTTTTCAAACAGATCTATACTTTGTAAAAAGGAATTTAACAAGTAACAATGTATAGATTGCAACATAGGGCCCGACGGCACTAAATTAGGAATGAGGAAGGGAATTTGATTAAATGCACCCCCATTTATGTGGAGAGGGGATGAGACAGTGATATTCTTGTAGAAAACCACCTACAATACACTCGGCAGAGATTCAAACCCTGACCTCCTCGCAAGACCGATGCAGTTCACGTAGCTTCTCAAAAATACCGTTTGTACAGTATGTGATCATTAGTTAAAACTTAGCTCGCCACGCTGGTCGAATGGTCTCAGGCGTCATTCTCTAAATAGACTGGAGTACCTATGACGGAAAAATATGGTTTAAAATATCGGTCAGGTCTACTATTGAGGGTGGTTTTCCTAAATGTTTTTCCACTCCTCTACCATGCAAATGTGGGTACACTACTTTTAAATATAACCTTCTTCATCCCTAAAATCATTTGGGTAATTAGTACATAAGTATATAACCCGAAATGATAGTGAAACGTGCTGCTAAAAAATCAAGGGGTTGGAAAAGCGATGGCTCGTGGTTAAATGCGGGGAACATTTTTGAACAAAACTTAGGGTTTTAGATGTAATGCATTTTATAAGACTGCACCGAGCTTCTAGCCTGAGCAATGAGGAGGAATAGATACCTACATTCATTATTAACTACTTATTATACTTTCTGGAGGGGTTTGCCTCCTCCCCCTTCTCCAAAACCCTTGGTGAGGCCGTGAGCTACCGAAGTAACTTGTACAATACCTTTCTTATTTTACAACGTAATCAAATAGAATTAAAACAATTATAACAATTTTTTATGTACGTAAAAAAAAGTGTGGTCATCCCTGTTTATTGAAGTCAGCGGCGCGTGTCGAAAGAAGTTCGCCTTTAACGGCGCCCATAAAATGGACGGACACTTGAAAATAATTGTGCAACCACTCAGATACTACTCTTCCTTCTCCTTCCACCTCTTGACGATATCATCATCCCTTCCTCCATAACCCTTCCTTCTAGAATGTAATTTCAAGGCCTGTACTACTGTACGTGTGTTCGTAATTGGTAATTACACTCCCCCCAAACTACACAGAGGTCCAGAAAGATTCTTTACTATCCCTTGCAAACACAAAAGCTGAATAAAAAACAAAAAGGTTGTGTGTACCGTTTAAAACTGTTCAGTCAATATATGTACTGTAGATCTAAAGGCGCAGCTGCGTCAGTCAATCGCTCTCAAGTAAGTTCGATTAAAAGACGGAAAGAGAGATAAAAGTGTTTAAAAAAATGCATACAAGAGCGTGCATCACATGCCAATCAACTCTGTAATACAGACGGCTAGAAATCGTAACCTTACACCTACACTATTGCACGTGAATCATTAGTGACTAAACATTAATGGAGATAAAGAGTAAAGATAAGTTCCTAATACTGAACATTGTTGAAATATCAAATAATATTAGTATAAAAACAGCATTTAAAAGGCCGTTTTTGACCATATTAGAATGTCTTCACAACCAAGCACTATGCACAAATCTGTTTTCTGTCATAAAAGGGATATACTGTAGTTATTAACAAGAAACTTTCTCGCACAGTTCTCCATCGTCACCGCGGAAAATGTCGAGTAATCATTTAAATACGAATTCACGTCACACATTTATGTCATATCGCAGATGTTTTCTTTTCCCTGTTACTACCAAACCTCGCGCGAGCCGGGAGATGAGTTGGGTCTGCTATGATGAACGCTCCTAGATGTATTTTCAGTCTTTCAGTCTTTAGATCTTGAAATTATTAAGAGTTGTTATTATACTTTCAACGTGAATTTGCTTGTATAAATTAAAGTTTGGAGGCATTTTAAATTATAGACTATTCCGAACTGCTCTCACACGAAATTTTCGATTGAAAGATTCAAAATAAATTAATTTCTGAAAGTAGATTAACTAATAGAATTAGTTACATTTCTAGTTAAAAATTTCTACGGGTGTATTTAAAACTATTGGCGAACTTTAATGTAGGGACCTAGTAACCTTATGTTTATCCTTTATAATTAGTTGTAGCCTTGGTAAATTTAAACTGAAGGAGTCTCGTAAACCAGATTTTTCATGTGGCTCCACAGGAAAAAGTCTAGAGGAGGTAAATCCAGGGAGCGTGGGGTGAAGCCTTTTAACTGTTCCCCTTGACCATTCCATCTGTCCCCAAACACTTGACTGAAGTAGTCTAGGATGGTGAGTGAAAAGCGTGATGGCGCACCATCTTGTTGTAGCCACATCTGTTGACGAATTCGTAATGGTACGTTTTCCAACATATCTGTCAATACTTCTTGCAGGAATATAAAATAAACGGGGCCACTGAGGTGGAATGGAAGAAAATACGGACCAATTAAATGACCATCAATTATTCCAGGATCCAGCTCACACGTTGATGCTGAACTGCTGTTGGACCCTAATGCAGCCAGTGGCTTGAGAGTTTTCTTTGTCACAGACATGGCTGTTTCGGGAGTTGAAAGTGTGTATCCTGGTGAAGGAAGCTTCGTCGGTAAAGAGAACAAGCCGTGGAACTTAACTTGCAACAAGCAACGTTGCACAAATCAGCTAGAAAAGTTAACTTGTTGCAGAAAATCTGCTGGAATTAATGATTGAACTTTCAGCGGATGGTAGGTGTGTGACTGTTGCTCGTGCAGAGCCTGTCAGATACTCATATGATTAACACCCATGTCACGTCCAGTGGTTCGGCTGTTAATGGGTGGGTTAAGTTCAATCCTATGAAGCACTTCTTCAAACCCTGCAGTACGGCAGTTTTTCTGAGACCCGCAGTTCATTCACCCTGTTGATTGTGAAAGTTTCTGTTTACCGCAATCGTTGAACAACTCTGGCAAACAATTTCTGAGATGGAGTTGGTGATTTGGAAAACGGTCCACATAGATTCAGCGAGCATCCCTATCGTTATAACGAGCCTCTGCTAACATTAATTAATACAATGTTAGCCTGATCGATCAAATTTTATCCATCCATAATCCACTGCGACTGAACGTTAAGATTAGGAAGTTTTAGTAAAAATGTTTGGCGTTCACATTGGTCGTTAAATTGGTTGAATCACCTCACGTGATCAAGGCAAATGAAGCATGCTATAATTTGCTTTTGATTAAAGAGTTACAGTCTGAAACGCGCAAACTGCGCGTTTCCGGACACGTGTCCTCTGTTAAAAGTTCTTATACTTTGGACCCCTTACATACCCTAGAAGTTTGTAAAATGTATTCATTTACACCCTGTATAGCCCATCTTCTATCTGTGTAAGTAACTTTTATATTTAATTGTTTAGTGCACGATTGTCCTACTTACTTACTCTATGGCATTTGAAACTCGAAAGTTCATTGTCGCACTTACGAAAGTATGCCACCTATCCCTATCTTGAGCTAGTTCCATTCAGTCCACCTAACTACACACTATCCCTATCTTGAGCTAGTTCCATTCAGTCCGCCTCATTACACACTATCCCTTTCTTGAGCTAGTTCCATTCAGTCCGCCTCATTACATCCTATCCATATCTTGAGCTAGTTCCATCCAGTCCACCTCATCACACCCAACCTCTTTCAGGTTCATTCTTATGTTATCCTCCCATCTGTGTCTAGGTCTTCCCAATGGTCTCTTCCCATTGGGTTTACCAGTCAGTACCTTGAACACGGTTATAGAATATTCCATTCGCACTGCATGTCCTTCCCGCCGTAATCTACGAGACTTGATTACCCTAACTAGGTCTTGTAGTGAGTGCAGGGTACGTAACTCATATTTTTTGTAATATCCTCCACTCCCCAATAGCCTCATCTCTTTTTGGAACAAATAAATTCTTAAGTACCTTGTTTTTGAACACCCTAAATTTGTTTTCCTCATAAAGGTAAGCTAACACATTTCACACCCAAATAGAACAACCGGTAAAATTATTGTTTTGTATATACTGAGGTTTACACTACTTGAAGTTTGGCGAGCGAGAGGTCAACAACTTAATGACCGAGTAATAGCATGCATTTTCCGACTGTATTATTTTCCTAATTTCCATTCTAATATTGTTAATGTTGATTAAAATGGTTCCTAATAATTTAAACTCATTAACCATGTCAATTGATATGTTGTTCGGCAGTCTAGTCTATTGCGAAAGTAGCGCGTTGGACCGTGCGGCCACCGAGGCAAGTGTTTTTTGACTAATACTACTACTGATCCCACTATCACTAATTATTATTATTATTATTATTATTATTATTATTATTATTATTATTATTATTATTACTGTTATTATTATTTATTTAATCAATTGAAATTATTTAACAGAATTAATAATTGACAATTTTCCGTTTTGGAAAATGTTCCTGAAAAAATATAGGGACAATTTTCCACCGAAATTTTCCGTTTCACAATTGTACGCGTACCCCACGTTGGGAACCGCTGATTTAGATGAAAGATATAAAAACCACTTTACCATTTGATAGTTAAATATAAGATATTCTTGTTGACGGCTGTAAGAGCGGCTTTTTGTTTTGATTGTTGACTGCGGGTGGGGGAGGGGGGGGTATAAAGAAAACACTTGAGGCTAAATAATCAAATGCAAGATAACAGCGGTCAAATTAACTTCTACTCATATCTTCGGCCTCTACAAGTTCTTCTATTTATGTTAAACTTTAAATTGATGATAAAATATTGATATTTTAACAAATTGAGACCCACCTCGGTGGCGTAGTTGGCTAACGCGCTAGTCATGTTGAGCTCGACTGCTGAGGAAGGGGAGATCGAGGTTCGAATCTCAGTCGGGTGAACTGTGGTTTTTTTTCCTAAATGGTTTTCCACTCTCCCTCCACGCAAATGCGGGTTCACTTCCTTTAATTCAACCTTCCCAATTCCTAATCCATTAGCGTAATTAGTACTTAAAGCGTATAACCCGAACGGGTAGTAAGACGCGGTGCTTAATAATAATAATAATAATAATAATAATAATAATAATAATAATAATAATAATAATAAACAACTACTAATTGAGTAATTTTTTTCCTCGGCAGCCAATTGTTGGCCTAGCAGCGACACCAAAGGGTGAGACCAAACGGGTAAAACTTAACATACGTTTCCACGTAGAAGGGATGGGCGATGGCACCAACCGTGTGGTGGCTTAACGACTTCAGCAAGGTCGGTGGCGGCTAATTTCTGTAAGGGCTCAGTGACGTGGGGTACATCAGGTCCCCCTGCACAGGGTTACGTGGCTGGTACCGGGCAGCAGTGGTATCAGGATCGACTTTACGCACAGAGCAAATGATGCTCGAGATGGTTCAAGATCAAACAGCCACGGTCCAGACCGCAATAAGTGGTAGTTCGTTTATGGTGCTGCGGTGGGAATAGGAAATGGGAAAACTGCCACACTATATTTTTTCCTGAAAACCCCTTTTATCAAGGGGACCAAACCATTGGTGGATCTTCCTGGAGTGAAACAATTCCCGAGGTAAGCTAGTCCCTTTTTCAGATTTCCAGGCGAGGACTTCTTCAGCAAATAAAATTTTTCCTTTCAGGAACATGGAATGTAAGGACGATTAGAAGGGCTGGGAAACTAGAAAATTTGAAAATGGAAAGATGTGGTGTGAACATTGCGGGTCTAAGCGAAGTCTGGTGGAAAGATCAAGGTGAAATAGTTTATGGAAATTACACAATGATCCATTCAGGTGGAAAGAGGAGTGGCTAGAGTTATGAAAAAAGTGTTGAAAAGTGTCACTAGAGGGATGTGTCATAGTGATAAATTGGTGTTTGTGAAATTAAACACTGCGCCGGTGGTTATTTTGATAGTACAAGTGTACTTGACAACAACCAACCACGATGATGTCGAGGTTGAAGAAATATACGATGAAATTGAAGTAATTATTTAACATGAAGGAAGAGGGAAAGTGAACACCATCATCATGAGTGATTATAACAATGGTCGAAGAAGGACGGGAGCAGAAGATCATAGGGTCATGGGCTGGAGAAGAGAAACAACAGAGGGATGATTCTCATCGCATTCTGCTAGCGGAACGATCTGGTGGTGACAAACACCTGGTTCAAGAAACGGAAGACAAAACTGTACACATGGAAAAGCTCAGGAGACATCATCAGTTAATAACTAGATTACATTCTTGTAAACCTCTGGTTCAGGAATCGAGTGAAGGATATGAAAACATTGCCAGGTGTCGACATAGATTCAGACCACAGCCTGCTGGTGGCATACATTGAAGCAAGATTGAAGAGGATCATGAAGACAAGCAAGAGAAGACCGAGGTGGGACTTGGAAAAACTAAGAAGCAAGAGTGTGTTTGTGAGAAATTCAATGGAACAAACGTTAGTATGAATTAGTATAAGTGCCGAGGGGAAGTGGAGTAGTGTTTGGAACATATTTTGAAGTTGCTAACTGCTAAATGATAATGTTGGAAAAATGAAGATAATGGCATGAAAGGCTCGGGTAACAAAATAAATGCTTTAGAAAAGAGAAGTAAGAAGGAACTTTAAAGACGTTAACAAAAAAGAATATACGAAGATTAACAATGAGTTGAGGAGAGATAGAGAGACAAAACGAGAAAATACAATGTAGAAAAGACATTCAATGAGATTTTCGAACTGAAAAGAAACGGAAGGTATGAACTAATGCATCAGAAAGTAAAGGAACTAGAAGGTAATGAAAACAAAGCTGTGTGAACAATAGGAATATAAAACCCCTAATGTCAGATGGTGACAGATCATAAAGCGGTTCCTACGATTTGGGAAATATATTTAGAAAAATTGTACGACAAGGAAAATTGACCAGGGAACCTAGAGATTGAAGCAGAAGAAGTAGTGGAGGAAGGTGAAAAACAACCCAGCATTTTAAAGATTGAAGTTGAGATAGCCATAAAGGACATGCAAAGAAAGAAAGTTGCTGGAAACTACGATATACCAGCTAACCTTCTGAGGGAATTTTTAAACAACGGAGTAATGGCTCTGACAAAACCTATAAAAAGGATCTACAAAACAAGAGAATGGCCTAAGGACTTTCTAGACGTAACAATTGTGGTTCTAAAAAAGAAGAAACAGGATATGAATTGCAGTGACTACAGGACCATTGACCTAATCTGTGATGTGGGGAAGATCGTGGCAAGAATACTTAACAGGTGACTAGAACAGAAAATAGAAAATATGATGGGAGAAGACCAATTTGGATTCAGAAAAGGAAAAGGATCCAGAGAAGCCATCGGGATGCTAATAATAATTTCAGAGAGAGTGCTGTAAGTCAAGAAAGACGTCTACACTGGTTTCATCTAATGAAAAAATGTGTTAGATAGATTGAAATGGAAGAAACTGTTGGAAATACTCAAAAAGATCTGCATAAACTGTGGGGACAAAAAATTTATTGAAAACCTGTGCCTGGGACAGCGAGTGATGGAGAGGATGAATAGGGGAGAGACCAACAGCGTAGAGATAGAAAGAGGAATGAGACAGAGATCCTGTTTGTTACTCAGCCTGTTCAATTTAGGTGGAGAATGGCTGGTAGAGAATCTCTAGAGGTACGTGGAAATTTCAGGATAGGAGAACACGTCAACACAATACAATACGCAGATGATTAAGCATCGCTAGCCAAAAATAAAGAGAAGTTTCAGGAAATTATGGACTGTCTGGTGGAGATAGGGAGAAGATATGGCATGAAGATTAACATTGATAAGTCAAAAGTTATGGTGTTTAAAATAAAAAAAAAGAGCTGGTGAAAATCAAAATTGGAAAACTGGAATTGGAAAAACAGAGAACAGTTCAAGTACTTGTCTGCGGACAAAGGATGCCTACTGCAACAAGGAACTTAGGTCAAGTATCACTATGGCAAAGGAAGCTTTCAACAAGAAGAGGCTACTGTTGACCATCAAGTCGAGTTGGAATTAGGAAGAAATTAATGTAATACCGTATTTGATGTAGCGAGTTGTATGGAGCAGAAACTTGGACTCTTAGGAAGATGGAAAATAAATACTTGGAGAGCTTTTAAATGTGGTGCTGGAGAATACTTGAGAAGATAAGGTGGACAGACAGGGGGACAAATAAACAAATCCTAAGAATAGTGGGTGAGAAGAGAACCATTTTGAATGTGGTTCTTCGGTACAAAGCAAACTAGTTCGGACACACCCTTGGGATGAACTCTTCTGCACGACGTCATAAAAGGTAAGGTGAAAAGAAAGAAGAGCTTAAGAAGAAGGAGGATTCAAGTATTAGATAAATTGAAGCATAGGAGAAAATTCTGGGAACTCAAAGAGGATGCAGATGACAGGATGCATTGGCGGTCTAAGTTCACACAAAAAAATCAATTCACCTGTCGTAGGACAGAACACCTACTACTACTACTACTACTACTACTACTACTACTACTACTACTACTACTACTACTACTACTACTACTAATAATAATAATAATAATAATAATAAAACACACCAGTTACTTCCCACATAAATTGAGACACCCTGTATATACACAGACATCAACCAATAATATGATGTCAATAGCTAGAAAGCAAACCGAGTCATGTCGTATAAAATAATAATACTTACATTTAAGTTAATTTAATTGATTAAAATACTTACAAATTAATTTTAAAAGTTTTAAAATGTAAATACATTATCTACAATCATATTGATCACAAAATACCAATATATGACTGTTTAGATAATATTGAAGTAAAAAAAAAACCAAATTAATTTTTAATTTTTATTTTGCTGCTAATCTTAGATATGAGAATTTATTTTGAGCAGGTCTAAATCTCACACAAAAATTTAGAAGGCTTGTATAGCTTCTTTGGTATATCCTAGCTCATCCCCTGCCCCACACAGCCTGGGTACCTCCTGTACTTACACCTATGATGACTTTAATGACACATTCAATTACCGAACACTGTAGTTGATACGCGAATATGGGAAGATAATTTATATTGCTTTTAATACTTTATTGTACCTCCGGTGATAATATTCCTGCTGTTAAAGTTCTTTACATAAATTAAATTGAAATAAAGTGAGATTATTTAAAAGTCAGGATGTCTCGATTGTGTTAGTTTAATTTAAATAGTAGTAAAATATTCCGCTTCCCATTTCTAGCTGTTGTTATCCTGTAGGACGGCCGGCAGATATTTATCTTCTCACGCGAACTGCACACACTTCGTATTAAGGTCATTCGACAGTTAACATTTGATTGCACAATAACTAGATATTCATAGAAGGTGTGCACAGTGAAATATTTACAATATTATTACTATTTATAACGTTGATATGATTAATGTATATTAGTTGAAAAAATGACACTGGAACACAGGAATCTAACCCAGAACCTTCGACTTAGCGCACAAATGCTCCACCAGCGAGAGAGCCAGGTCTCATACCGGACTCGGGGCCATTCTTCACTCATATTTTAAGGCTGAGTCCTTGAGCATGGGATAAATCCTGGATAGCTTCGTAGTAAGGCATTGGTGCACTTAGCCAAAGGTTCCGGGTTTGATTCTGTATCTAGATGTCATTTTTCAACTAGTTTAAATTAATTTGAATGTGGTCTCTTCCTTTTTCACACGGTGTCGTAATTATAATAATCTCCAACTTGTGTATTGATATTCCTTAATATTATTATTAATAATATTAATATTATAAATACAATAATAATAATAATAATAATAAAAATATTTCACTCTTCACACCTCATTTAAATATCTAGCTAAACTAAATTTCAGCTCCATACATTACTTACTTTACCTTAGCAAAGGTATACAAAAAGCATAAAATAGTAAGATTGACCCCTTACAACTCGTGAACTATAATTATTGGAAATCAGTGAATCACTATTTATAAATATACACTGGTTAAAGTTGTGTAATAAAACGTGTATGTTCGAATGACCTTACTCGCTAGTTGCTATTTAGTGGAGCGGGCATCACGCCCAGCGTAGCGCTTATCTACTCACGGGAGCGCCTGAGAGTTAGGCAAGTCATAGATCTCACCAGTTGAGCGGGCAGTAGGAGGCCACAGGGATGGTCTGGCACGAGAAGGTTGATTAACACCAGTAAGACATCTTGTGAATGTGGGGAATGCCAGGCCTCCACCGTGGTTCGGATTCCACGTTAGACTGTAGGTCCTTCATTTCATCTCACAATCACCCTTTCATTACACATTAGCGTAAGTGCGTATAACCCGAAGGGGTAGTAAGACGCGGTGCTAATAATAATAATAATAATAATAATAATAATAATAATAATAATAATAATAACACCAGTAAGGTTGTGAATTAATTCACACTAGATAGACTGTGGGTTCATTAACACCAGATAGACTATGCATGAATTCACAATAGATACTTTAGATAAATTAATAAAAAATCTCTCCTAAATTATAACATCTTCATCTCTACCAAAATAGCTTACTTGATATTATATGCGTCTAACCCGAGCGGGTGGGAAGGGATAAGTGTTGAAGTAAATAATGGACTACTTACGTAAAATTGAGCTCAAAGATTCGATTTATATTTAGTGGCTCGGCGAAAAACCTTCGAATCAATAAAAAAGCGCGCCAGACAGGGAGTTTGGAGAACTTCATCCCCTTTCAGACCACCAACATTGATTAAAAGTCACTAAAATTTGGTATTATATAATTCTACTTTCTCATATCAAGAGAAAGTATTGTAATCGTGAAAAAATCTACCTTGAGATTATAATGAATTTGTATGTTTTGTGTGAAGCTGAGCCCAAAAAAAGTGAATTTTACAATTCTGTCCGTCTCTGGCCATCGCTAAGATTATGGGTACTTTACTGATGAATGATTTTTGTGAGTTCCCAATTTTTCGAAAGTGGCTAATGCCTAACCCACTAGTGTGATTAGTTCATAGACGTATAACCCGAACGGATAGTAAGATGCTGTGCTAAAAAAAAAGTTTGTCAACACAATACGAGTGTATGAACAACAATGTTCTTTAAAAGAATAGCTCACGCATTTGTCATCAATTATTTTGGCTTCAACACTTAGACTTAAAGCCTAAAAACACCTACTGTTTCAAATGTCTGGGAAAATAGAAAGTGTTTTAAATTTTTTCTAGAAAACTTTTCTTTTTGTAAACATTATTATTTAAAACTCAGTTTATACTTACGATAATGACAATACACTTTTGTCTGTAATGCGGCCTTTCAAGCATTTAAATGTTCATGGTATCACTTATGATCAAACGCATTTAAAGATCCTGGTCTAAGACTTCACTCTTGAATCGCAGATGACGGCACTCGTGGTGCTTTATCCTAAATCTTTTTTCTACTCTCCCTCCACGCGAAAGCCGCTACATTTCCTCAGCAATTCAACCCTCCATATCCGGACCCAACGCGGATAGCCTAACCCCGTGGATGCTAAGACGAGGTATACACGAATCAAAAGGAAATCCTGTCATTTACCAGAGCCTGCTTTATATTACGTCCTATGGCGCACCCAACGGGGGAAAAAGGCATTATCACCCACAAATTTACGGATTTAAAATAATTTTAATAAAAACTTAAATATATTGGATGTGGAACTAAAATATAGAGCACTAAAATGAGTCGAGTGCTTAGGCTCACTTTGAAACTAAGCTTAACTCTAAATGTGCGTTCCGTTTTGAACATTAAATGTTCCACTGACATTCCCAATTGGGGGGGGGGGGGGTATCTTCAATACATTGTTTATAAGTCCGTAGACAAATAAAGTTTTAATAACCTTATTTGTTGTTTAAGCCGCTAATTAGCTAATTTTATGAAAAACAAATAGTGTAAAAATAGTTCGAGAATTTGAAACAACCTTTTTTTTAAATACTTTCTTCAACCTATATTGAAAAAAACAAAGCGAAGCATATAAATTTAACGCATTTGGTTAAATTTTATTATAATTATCAACAATAAAGCGAAGAAGAAAGCCATTTACAGAACTAAAATTACGTAAATAATTGTACTAAGATACCATTGTAAGAACTCCAAATCATACATTCCTGGATTCTCCGCTGCTTAACTTAATATTGTCAAAGCTTTTTATTTTATTACTAGACTTTTTTAATATGGGAAAATTTGTGCACCATGATTTGCGCAAATTCTTTTTATTTCTAGTCTTTAAGTACCAAATTAAGAAAGAATATTATCTTTTTTTTTCTTTGTTATATAATAGTTTTATAAGAAATAATAGTGTATTAACTACACTTTTTAATGAACCTTAAGATATCTTCCCAATAAAAAAATATTTATTTTTCGCTCTAGTAGACATCTTAATCAGTTTATCTTAGTCTTTGTTCATTATTTGTAGGCGGTCCATGTACAAGTCCTATTACCTCTCAGTAGCTAATAGTTTTACGCCACTGAACATGAGCAACACGTGTCCCCTCTATTCCCTCCCCTCTCCCTTTTTATAGCTCCCCTCCGCGTAGAAAAAACAGAAAATTGAATGTTTCTGGTCTGAGTAACGTTGTGCTGTTACAATACAGCAAGCAGACAACAATTTACTTGCATCTCTTTATTCCTCTTTGTACATATAGATATATAGATAGAGGGGTATAAAATAAAATAAAACGTTCTGGGCCGCCGAAGTTCGTTAGCACTGTATTATGTAGAGGAGTCCTTTGAAGTCACCGCCTCTCTCCCAGGTAGAGAGATTCGTCACACGGCGACAATGACGGCTCAATCTCGGCGGCAAACATCAAAGGGACAGATTACACACTCTCCGCTCTGTGGAGGGGAAGGGTGTGTGTGTGTGGGGGGGGGGGGTATATTTTATTCCCCGACTAAATCACGGGTATCAGACTGAGTATCATGCGCACTTACCAGCTCCTGACCGTTTTTACAGCCCCTCTCGTCCGCTCGCATACTACCCGATGATGTTATTAAAGAAATTGAAAGTAGCGCCCATAGCAAATTATCGCGTGAGCATTTACGACCATTACCAAATTAGGAGATGGCGCGATATTATTATTATTATTGTTTTTAAAAGCGCTTTTAAAGTGAGTTGGGCTATTAGTGGTTACGGACTCCCACTTTGAAGCAGAATATGTCGTACCTCGCTTTTATTCGCATTAAAATGAATAATAATGCGGTATCCACTCCGGCTAGGACTCAAACCAGATCCTATGAGGTAGTTGGTATCACAACACTTCAACGCTGTAGTCTATATCACGGGTAGAAGTAATATAATTCCTTTTTAAAATTATTCAATAATTTTTATTTGAAAATATATCTTTTTATTTGAGAAAAATTTACAAACACAAGGCTAGCACGGTATCTACATTTTTAGTTTATAATTCAATTTTCTTAAGATTTGGTGTTTACAATAATTATAAAAAGGCATATAAATAATGTGAACAAAATAACACGGAACGAATTAAAAGTTGGTTCACTAAAAATATAGGGACCTGATATAATAAATAAAAATGGTATTTTTTT
>JBCFYV010009836.1:7500-20000 GCA_039000515.1 Timema cristinae | reverse complement strand
CGTTATTTTTCGTCACTACCTCCCCGTGCCGGGAGTGGGTAATTTGCGCGCCTGCTGCCTTCCTTGGATGTGGTAGCCGTTTCTCAGGCTCCCTCTCCGGAATCGAACCCTGATTCCCCGTTACCCGTTACAACCATGGTAGGCGCAGAACCTACCATCGACAGTTGATAAGGCAGACATTTGAAAGACGCGTCGCCGGTACGGAGACCGTGCGATCGGCTCAAAGTTATTCAGAGTCACCAAGGCAAACGGACCGGGCGAGCCGGCCGATTGGTTTTGATCTAATAAAAGCGTCCCTCCCGTCTCCGGTCGGGACTCTGTTTGCATGTATTAGCTCTAGAATTACCACAGTTATCCAAGTAAATGTGGGTACGGTCTAAGGAACCATAACTGATTTAATGAGCCATTCGCGGTTTCACCTTAATTTGGCTTGCACTGAGACATGCATGGCTTAATCTTTGAGACAAGCATATGACTACTGGCAGGATCAACCAGGGAGCCGGCGAGCTCTCTAGCTTCGGTCCCCCCGGGTACGGGAGCTAGCCGGTATACCGCGCTCGGGCGGCCGGCGTAACTCTTTCCCTATCTCGGTTCCGATCGGCCCGGCGGGGCAAGGAGACCCGGTGACGCGCCTTGGCCTCCCCGACAAGGGAACGCGTAGGGCGCGCGCGGTCCTCCTCCCCCCGCCGGAGAGTACGACTCTTATACCGTGGTGAGCGCTGCCGGGTCGGTCGGGCCCGGGGGTGTTGAGGTCCCCCGACCTTACCGGCATCTCTCGTACTCTCTGTCTCTCTAAAAGTGTTGGACTCGGAAGTCCGCCGGAGACCCTGAAGGAAATGGATCTCCGGCCCTGGGGTTATACATCACCGTCTCGACACTTCTCCTCGGGGCCGAAGCCCTTCCAAGGTTTGTTTTATTATATATTCGACTCTCGCTCGGTATGGAGTGAGCGGTACGCTTTTCATGGTAGGGGCCGCCGCGTACGAGCCTACCGCCGAAGCGGTGACCCGCGGCGAAGCTGTGAGACGGTCCGGCCGGGGCCCGGACCTACCCTTCGGGACGCTCGCCGGGAGAGGCGAGTCCCGACGGCGAGGGAGGAGACCCGGTGACGCGCCTTGGCCTCCCCCGACAAGGGGACGCGTAGGGCGCGCGCGGTCCTCCTCCTCGCGAAAGGAGACGGTTTCAAAATATTTATAGGCTCGCTCGGGGTGAAGTGAGCGGTACGCTTAACATGGTTGAGGGGCCGCATAGGAGCCTACCGCCGGAGCGGTGACCCGCGGCCATGCTGTGTAAAAATCGGTCCGGCCGGGGCCCGGACCTACCCTTCGGGCGATGCGCGCCCTGTAAGTACCTGAAAGATAAAAGACCGGGTAAAGAAAACTCGGGCTCCGCTCTCTGGCGGTGCCCTTCCGTCAAATCCTTTCGCTCCGTCTAGACGTAGGTCCCGACCCCTGACGGGATCCGCGGGCCTTACCGACCGGGTCGCCGAGGCGACCGGCCGTATCGACGTCTTTCGTTAAAACGAAAATAGGACGAGGGATCTCCTCCCCCGATATCGATCGGGATCGGCCCGGCGGACCTCCCGTACCTTAAGAGAGTATGGTTACTCCCGCCGTTTACCCGCGCTTGCTAGAAATCCGGCGAGACTCTAGCGAAGCGCTTGTTCGGTCCGTGTTTCGGTCATCTCGGGCTCCGCGCTCGGCGGTGCCCTTCCGTCAAGTCCTTCACGATGTCTAGACGTAGGTCCCGACCCTGACGGGATCCGCGGGCCTCCCGACCGGGTCGCCGAAGCGACCGGCCGTATCGACGTCTTTCGGTTTCTCGGTTAAAACGAAAATAGTGACAGAGGGGATCTCCTCCCGCCTTCCGATATCGATCGGGATCGGCCCGGCGGACCTCCCCGTACCTTAAGAGAGTCATAGTTACTCCCGCCGTTTACCCGCGCTTGCTAGAAATCCGGCGAGACTCTAGCGAAGCGGCTTGTTCGGTCCGTGTTTCGGTCATCTCGGGCTCCGCGCTCGGCGGTGCCCTTCCGTCAAGTCCTTCACGATGTCTAGACGTAGGTCCCGACCCCTGACGGGATCCGCGGGCCTTACCGACCGGGTCGCCGAAGCGACCGGCCGTATCGACGTCTTTCGGTTAAAAGGAAAATAGGGACCGAAGGGATCTCCTCTTTCCTTCCGATATCGTGCGGGATCGAAGCGGGGGGCCGATCTCTACCCGGAGGTATCGTCGGTACCCACCGCCGTTCACCCGCTCTCCTCCCTCGGGCCGCCGAAATCCGGCGAGATTCCGGCGACCCGCGCTTGGTCCGTGTTTCGGTAATCTCGGCTCCGCTCTCGGCGGTGCCCGTCCGTCAATTCCTTCCGGTTACGAACCCCTGTCGGGGTGTAGGATCCCGGCCGGCCGCAGAACGGGCGGTGTAGTGAGTAGGCCTCTTGGCCGGGATATACGTCGCCTACGGCGGACGGGTCATTTGGGCTACGGGGGGAGGAGCCGGGGAAGAGCCTCTCGTCGGGGATCGTACGTATTCTCCGGCCGAAGCCGGTTTCTCGGGTTTCGGTTTCATAATCCTCGGCGAGAGGGCTCTCCTCGGAGGGGTAGGGACCTGGCCGGATGCGCTCTTTACAACCGATCCACGGTGACCAAGGTCCTGACGGTTTCGGGTTTCTTATCCTCCGGGGAAGAGCCTCTCGTCGGGGATCGTACGTATTCTCCGGCCGAAGCCGGTTTCTCGGGTTTCGGTTTCATAATCCTCGGCGAGAGGGCTCTCCTCGGAGGGGTAGGGACCTGGCCGGATGCGCTCTTTACAACCGATCCACGGTGACCAAGGTCCTGACGGTTTCGGGTTTCTTATCCTCCGGGGAAGAGCCTCTCGTCGGGGAACGTACGTATTCTCCGGCAGAAGCCGGTTTCTCGGGTGTCGGTTTCATAATCCTCGGCGAGAGGGCTCTCCTCGGAGGGGTAGGGACCTGGCCGGATGCGCTCTTTACAACCGATCCACGGTGACCAAGGTCCTGACGGTTTCGGGTTTCTTATCCTCCGGGGAAGAGCCTCTCGTCGGGGAACGTACGTATTCTCCGGCAGAAGCCGGTTTCTCGGGTTTCGGTTTCATAATCTCCGGCGAGAGGGCTCTCCTCGGGGGATCGGTTTCGGTTTTCTCCGGCGTGGCCGGTTTCGGTTTCATTATATCCGGCGTGGCCGGGTTTCGGTTTCTTATCCTCCGGGGAAGAGCCTCTCGTCGGGGATCGTACGTATTCTCCGGCAGAAGCCGGTTTCTCGGGTATCGGTTTCATAATCCTAGGCAAGAGGGCTCTCCTCGGGGGATCGGTTTCGGTTTTCTCCGGCGTGGCCGGTTTCGGTTTCATTATATCCGGCGTGGCCGGGTTTCGGTTTCTTATCCTCCGGGGAAGAGCCTCTCGTCGGGGATCGTACGTATTCTCCGGCCGAAGCCGGTTTCTCGGGTATCGGTTTCATAATCTCCGGCAAGAGGGCTCTCCTCGGGGATCGGTTTCGGTTTTCTCCGGCGTGGCCGGTTTCGGTTTCATTATATCCGGCGTGGCCGGGTTTCGGTTTCTTATCCTCCGGGGAAGAGCCTCCGTCGGGGAACGTACGTATTCTCCGGCCGAAGCCGGTTTCTCGGGTTTCGGTTTCATAATCCCCGGCAAGAAAGCTCTCCTCGGAGGTGGGGGACCTGGCCGGATGCGCTCTTTATAACCGATCCACGGTGACCCAGGTCCTGACGGTTTCATAGCCTTCGGCAATACGAGGTCGCCCTCGGTAGGAACCGGATCGCTAGGCGCTTGGCGCACGGTAACCCGGTTCCGACGGTTTCATAGCCTCCGGCAACGCGAGGTTTCCCTCGATTTCGGACCGGATCGAAAAAAACGTTTACAACCACGGTCCTTTCCGGTTTAAATCTCCAGCCGACGCCCTTTTACGCCCGAAACGTATGGACCAGGTAGCAGGCGCCGGCCCTGCGGTTCGCATATTCCGTCAAAAGCCGATTTAGCAAACCACAGCCCTCAAAACGATAATTTAGTCATTCGAGACGAGCTACCCTCCTATAGTACCCAAAACAGGCCTTTTCCGAGTACAATGTCGTTTTCCCAAAAACGCCAAAAATGACGGCCTCGCGACGACACCTCTCCGTCAAGGAAGTGCAAAAGGCGGACCCCACAAAAACTTTTTGGCATCTGACAGGAGCCGGCTCCTGTCACCGTAAAAAACGAGAAGACCGGAACACGGCCCAAACCTGTCCGAAGACAGGAGCCGGACCGGACTCCTCCGTTCGTGGTACTTTGGTTCACCGTAAAAGGGTACCTCAGGCCGGGCCGCCAAAACCCGCCAGGAAGGCGACGGCCGGTCACCCGTCCACTTGGACGGGACTTCTGACCCCTCGACCCTAAGGTCATCCTCCGACATGAGCACCGACGGCGATCGGTCTCATACTTGGACGTAAGCTCTGACCCCTGAGCCGGCCCTCAGACTCCGTCAGGTGAGAGAGCGCCGGTCAGGTTGGACGTAAGCTCCGACCCCTCGACCACAGGTCATCCTCCGACATGAGCACCGACGGCGATCGGTCTGATACTTGGACGTAAGCTTTGACCCCCCAGCCGGCCCCAGACTCCGTCAGGTGAGAGAGCGCCGGTCAAGGTGGACGTAAACTCCGACCCCTCGACCCTAAGGTCATCCTCCGACATGAGCACCGACGGCGATCGGTCTCATACTTGGACGTAAGCTCTGACCCCCCAGCCGGCCCTCAGACTCCGTCAGGTGAAAGAGCGCCGGTCAAGGTGGACGTAAACTCCGACCCCTCGACCCTAAGGTCATCCTCCGACATGAGCACCGACGGCGATCGGTCTCATACTTGGACGTAAGCTTTGACCCCCCAGCCGGCCCTCAGACTCCGTCAGGTGAGAGAGCGCCGGTCAAGGTGGACGTAAACTCCGACCCTCGACCCTAAGGTCATCCTCCGACATGAGCACCGACGGCGATCGGTCTCAGGTTTGGACGTAAGCTCAGACCCCCCAGCCGGCCCTCAGACTCCGTCAGGTGAGAGAGCGCCGGTCAAGTTGGACGTAAGCTCCGACCCCTCGACCCTAAGGTCATCCTCCGACATGGAGCACCGACGGCGATCGGTCTCATACTTGGACGTAAGCTTTGACCCCCAGCCGGCCCCCAGACTCCGTCAGGTGAGAGAGCGCCGGTCAAGGTGGACGTAAGACTCCGACCCTCGACCCCGAAGGTCATCCTCCGACATGAGCACCGACGGCGATCGGTCTCGATACTTGGACGTAAGCTTTGACCCCCCAGCCGGCCCTCAGACTCCGTCAGGTGAGAGAGCGCCGGTCAAGGTGGACGTAACTCCGACCCCTCGACCCAAGGTCATCCTCCGACATGAGCACCGACGGCGATCGGTCTCGTACTTGGACGTAAGCTTTGACCCCCCAGCCGGCCCTCAGACTCCGTCAGGTGAAAGAGAACCGGTCAAGGTGGACGTAAATTCCGACCCCTCGACCCTAAGGTCATCCTCCGACATGAGCACCGACGGCGATCGGTCTCATACTTGGACGTAAGCTCAGACCCCCCGGCCGGCCCTCAGACTCCGTCAGGTGAGAGAGCTCCGGTCAGGTTGGACGTAAGCTCCGACCCCTCGACCCTAAGGTCATCCTCCGACATGAGCACCGACGGCGATCGGTCTCATACTTGGACGTAAGCTTTGACCCCCCGGCCGGCCCCCAGACTCCGTCAGGTGAGAGAGCGCCGGTCAAGGTGGACGTAAGCTCCGACCCTCGACCCACGGGTCATCCTCCGACATGAGCACCGACGGCGATCGGTCTCGTACTTGGACGTAAGCTTTGACCCCCCAGCCGGCCCCCAGACTCCGTCAGGTGAGAGAGCGCCGGTCAAGGTGGACGTAAGCTCCGACCCCTCGACCCACGGGTCATCCTCCGACATGAGCACCGACGGCGATCGGTCTCGTACTTGGACGTAAGCTTTGACCCCCCAGCCGGCCCTCAGACTCCGTCAGGTGAGAGAGCGCCGGTCAAGGTGGACGTAAACTCCGACCCCTCGACCCTAAGGTCATCCTCCGACATGAGCACCGACGGCGATCGGTCTCGTACTTGGACGTAAGCTTTGACCCCCCAGCCGGCCCCCAGACTCCGTCAGGTGAGAGAGCGCCGGTCAAGGTGGACGTAAGCTCCGACCCCTCGACCCACGGGTCATCCTCCGACATGAGCACCGACGGCGATCGGTCTCGTACTTGGACGTAAGCTTTGACCCCCCAGCCGGCCCTCAGACTCCGTCAGGTGAGAGAGCGCCGGTCAAGGTGGACGTAAACTCCGACCCCTCGACCCACGGGTCATCCTCCGACATGAGCACCGACGGCGATCGGTCTCGTACTTGGACGTAAGCTTTGACCCCCAGCCGGCCCTCAGACTCCGTCAGGTGAGAGAGCGCCGGTCAAGGTGGACGTAAACTCCGACCCCTCGACCCTAAGGTCATCCTCCGACATGAGCACCGACGGCGATCGGTCTCAGGTTTGGACGTAAGCTCAGACCCCCCAGCCGGCCCTCAGACTCCGTCAGGTGAGAGAGCGCCGGTCAAGGTGGACGTAAACTCCGACCCCTCGACCCTAAGGTCATCCTCCGACATGAGCACCGACGGCGATCGGTCTCATACTTGGACGTAAGCTTTGACCCCCCAGCCGGCCCTCAGACTCCGTCAGGTGAGAGAGCGCCGGTCAAGGTGGACGTAAACTCCGACCCCTCGACCCTAAGGTCATCCTCCGACATGAGCACCGACGGCGATCGGTCTCAGGTTTGGACGTAAGCTCAGACCCCCCAGCCGGCCCTCAGACTCCGTCAGGTGAGAGAGCGCCGGTCAAGGTGGACGTAAACTCCGACCCCTCGACCCTAAGGTCATCCTCCGACATGAGCACCGACGGCGATCGGTCTCGTACTTGGACGTAAGCTTTGACCCCCCAGCCGGCCCTCAAACTCCGTCAGGTGAAAGAGAACCGGTCAAGGTGGACGTAAATTCCGACCCCTCGACCCTAAGGTCATCCTCCGACATGAGCACCGACGGCGATCGGTCTCATACTTGGACGTAAGCTCAGACCCCCCGGCCGGCCCTCAGACTCCGTCAGGTGAGAGAGCTCCGGTCAGGTTGGACGTAAGCTCCGACCCCTCGACCCTAAGGTCATCCTCCGACATGAGCACCGACGGCGATCGGTCTCATACTTGGACGTAAGCTTTGACCCCCCGGCCGGCCCCCAGACTCCGTCAGGTGAGAGAGCGCCGGTCAAGGTGGACGTAAGCTCCGACCCCTCGACCCACGGGTCATCCTCCGACATGAGCACCGACGGCGATCGGTCTCGTACTTGGACGTAAGCTTTGACCCCCCAGCCGGCCCCCAGACTCCGTCAGGTGAGAGAGCGCCGGTCAAGGTGGACGTAAGCTCCGACCCCTCGACCCACGGGTCATCCTCCGACATGAGCACCGACGGCGATCGGTCTCATACTTGGACGTAAGCTCAGACCCCCCAGCCGGCCCTCAGACTCCATCAGGTGAGAGAGCGCCGGTCAAGGTGGACGTAAACTCCGACCCCTCGACCCACAGGTCATCCTCCGACATGAGCACCGACGGCGATCGGTCTCAGGTTTGGACGTAAGCTTTGACCCCCCAGCCGGCCCTCAGACTCCGTCAGGTGAGAGAGCGCCGGTCAAGGTGGACGTAAACTCCGACCCCTCGACCCTAAGGTCATCCTCCGACCAGAGAACCGACGGCGATCGGTCTCGGCCTTCACCGAGGGCCTGTCTCCCTCTAGCCGGCCGCCAAACTCCGTCAAGTCTTTAGCGGCCGGTCTCAAAATTCGTTGGCCGGGCGAGCAGTCCCTTCGATCACCCTCAATATACAGAGCCATCGGGCATCGTCGGGAAAGTATTTTTTATTTCGTTTCTGACATCGCTCCTCGACTCGAGGCAGTACTACCTCCTATAGTACCCAATACAGGGCTAAGTCGTATACAATGTACTTTTCCGATAAAGGGATGTTTTGACGGGCTCGTGATTCAGGCTCGCCGTCAAGAAATTCAAAAAGGCGGACCCCAGAGAAACATTTTATATTTTGCCATCAGCCGGCTCCTGTCACCGTAAATCGCTACCTCCCGCCGGCCACCAAACTCCGTCAAATGTAAGGCGACCGGTCGACCAGGACGTAACCTCCGACCCTCAAAGTAAGAGGTCATCCTCCGCCAAAGCCCAGACGGCGGTCGGGCTCGGCCATCACCGGGGCTCTCGGACCCCCAGACCCGAGGCCAAACTCCGTCAAGAGTCTAGCCACCGGTCTACTCGGACGTAACCTCTGACCCCCACAGTCAGAGGTCATCCTCCGCCAAAGCCCAGACGGCGGTCGGGCTAGGCCTCCACCGGGGCGCTCGGACCCCCAGACCGGAAGCCAAACTCCGTCAAGAGTCTAGCCACCGGTCTACTCGGACGTAACCTCTGACCCCCACAGTCAGAGGCCATCCTCCGCCAAAGCCCAGACGGCGGTCGGGCTAGGCCTCCACCGGGGCACTCGGACCCCTCGACCCGAAGCCAAACTCCGTCAAGAGTCTGGCCACCGGTCTACTCGGACGTAAACTCCGACCCCCGAACCCGGGGGCCGTCCTCCGCCAAAGCCCAGACGGCGGTCGGGCTCGGCCATCACCGGGGCGCTCGGACCCCCAGACCCGAAGCCAAACTCCGTCAAGAGTCTGACTACCGGTCTACTTGGACGTAACCTCTGACCCCCAAAGTCAGAGGCCATCCTCCGCCAGAGTAGCGACGGCGGTCGCACTCGGCCATCACCGGGGCTCTCGGACCCCCCGACCCGAGACCAAACTCCGTCAAGAGTCTAGCCACCGGTCTACTTGGACGTAACCTCTGACCCCCACAGTCAGGGGCCATCCTCCGCCAGAGTAGCGACGGCGATCGCACTCGGCCTCCACCGGGGCGCTCGGACCCCCAGACCAGAAGCCAAACTCCGTCAAGAGTCTAGCCACCGGTCTACTTGGACGTAAACTCCGACCCCCACAGTCAGAGGCCATCCTCCGCCAAAGCCCAGACGGCGGTCGGGCTAGGCCTCCACCGGGGCTCTCGGACCCCCTGACCGGAAGCCAAACTCCGTCAAGAGTCTGGCCACCGGTCGACTTGGACGTAAACTCTGACCCCCACAGTCAGAGTCCATCCTCCGCCAGAGTAGCGACGGCGATCGCACTCGGCCTCCACCGGGGCGCTCGGACCCCCCAGACCGGAAGCCAAACTCCGTCAAGAGTCTAGCCACCGGTCTACTCGGACGTAAACTCCGACCCCCGAACCAGGGGGCCATCCTCCGCCAAAGCCCAGACGGCGGTCGGGCTCGGCCATCAACGGGGCTCTCGGACCCCTCGACCCGAGGCCAAACTCCGTCAAGAGTCTAGCAACCGGTCTACTTGGACGTAACCTCTGACCCCCACAGTCAGAGGTCATCCTCCGCCAAAGCCCAGACGGCGGTCGGGCTAGGCCTCCACCGGGGCTCTCGGACCCCCTGACCGGAAGCCAAACTCCGTCAAGAGTCTGGCCACCGGTCGACTTGGACGTAAACTCTGACCCCCACAGTCAGAGTCCATCCTCCGCCAGAGTAGCGACGGCGATCGCACTCGGCCTCCACCGGGGCGCTCGGACCCCCAGACCAGAAGCCAAACTCCGTCAAGAGTCTAGCCACCGGTCTACTCGGACGTAACCTCTGACCCCCACAGTCAGAGGCCATCCTCCGCCAAAGCCCAGACGGCGGTCGGGCTAGGCCTCCACCGGGGCTCTCGGACCCCTCGACCCGAGGCCAAACTCCGTCAAGAGTCTAGCCACCGGTCTACTAGGACGTAACCTCTGACCCCCACAGTCAGAGTCCATCCTCCGCCAGAGTAGCGACGGCGATCGCACTCGGCCTCCACCGGGGCGCTCGGACCCCCAGACCCGAAGCCAAACTCCGTCAAGAGTCTGACTACCGGTCTACTTGGACGTAACCTCCGACCCCCACACTCAGAGGCCATCCTCCGCCAAAGCCCAGACGGCGGTCGGGCTTTGGACTCTGATTATTTTTCGGACTTTGAAAATTTCTCGGACTCTGATTATTTCTCCGACTCGATACGGTCCCAAAAATCGTTGGCCGGGCGATAGGTGCGTTATATTCCCCGTAAAATTCTGAGCCAGGGGACATCGACATGAAAATAACTTTTTTTAAAATATTTTGGGACTCTGATTATTTTTCGCTCCGACTCGAGGCAGACCATGCCTCCTATAGTACCCAAAGCAGGGCTAAGTCGGGTACAATGTCACTTACCGGTAAAGACAGATTTTGACGGCGTCCGCGCGACACCTCTCCGTCAAGGAAGCGCGAAAGGCGGACCCCACAGAAACTTTTTCGGGTCCGACCTCGGCCGGCTCCTGTCACCGTAAGAAACCGAAAGACCGGAATACCTCCCGGTCCTCTCCGAGGACGAGAGCCGGACCGGGCTTTGGACTCTGATTATTTTTCCGACTTTTTGGACTCTGATTATTTTTCCGACTTTTCGGACTCTGTTTATTTTTCCAACGTTTCGGACTTAGAAAATTTCTCGGACTCTGATTATTTTTCCGACTTTTTGGACTCTGATTATTTTTCCGACTTTTCGGACTCTGTTTATTTTTCCAACGTTTCGGACTTAGAAAATTTCTCGGACTCTGATTATTTTTCCGACTTTTTGGACTTTGATTATTTTTACGAGTTTCTCCCGTTCGTGGTAGTTTACGTCCGTTCGTGGTACTTGTGCTTCGAAAACATATTCGTGGTAGTTTACGTCCGTTCGTGGTACTTGTGGTTCGAAAACGCATTCGTGGTAGTTTAGGTCCGTTCGTGGTACTTGTGCTTCGAAACCCCGTTCGTGGTACTTGGATTCAAAATTTTTCCAAACTTTGAAATCGACTCTGTATCCCTAGGTACGTCTTGGGAACCTACCTAGACTCTGAGCCGGTGTTTTCGCGAGATTGTAACTTTTGAAAGAGTAGGAGCAGAGGCTCGAGATTTTCACCCAGCGTTAGCGTTTTTCCTACTCGTCGTCCTTGTGACGCAGGAGTCACGTGGGCGGCACTTAACCTAAAACAGCACTACCCTCGTATCTCCGGAACCGCCGGGGCTAGAGGGTCCATATTCGGGGGGAGGTACCCCCGGGGTAGGGAAGCCCGACCGAACCCACCCGACCTCCCCCCACCCCCCCTTCCCCCCCCCAGGTCCATCTCCGGAACCGCAGGGGCTAGAGAGTCCATATTCGGGGGGGAGTACCCCCGGGGTAGGGAAGACCGACCGACCCCCCCCCACCCCCCCTCCCCCCCTAGGGCTATCTCCGGAACCGCAGGGGCTAGAGAGTCCAGATTCGGGGGGGAGGTACCCCCGGGGTAGGGAGGACCGACCGACACCACCCCGACCTCCCCCCACCCCCCTCCCCCCCCCAGGGCCATCTCCGGAACCGTAGGGGCTAGAGAGTCCAGATTCGGGGGGGAGGTACCCCCGGGGTAGGGAGGACCGACCGACACCACCCCGACCTCCCCCCCACCCCCCCTCCCCCCCCCAGGGCCATCTCCGGAACCGTAGGGGCTAGAGAGTCCAGATTCGGGGGGGAGGTACCCCGGGGGTAGGGAGGACCGACCGACCCCACCCCGACCTCCCCCCACCCCCCCTCTCCCCCCCAGGGCCATCTCCGGAACCGTAGGGGCTAGAGAGTCCAGATTCGGGGGGGAGGTACCCCGGGGGTAGGGAGGACCGACCGACCACCCCCCGACCTCCCCCTACACCTTAGGCAGACAGAATCTTTCAGAGTCCAGAAAAAATGTCACCGTCAATGTCGTTTCTCGACAACGTCACCCACGGCGGCCGAGGCCGCCCGAGGCTCCGAGGGGCGAAATCAGAGGGTCGGTCGAGGAAGTCCGAGGGTGTCACTACTCTACCCTCCGACCACCCCACCGACTACCGCCTAAACAGCCTCCTCGGTCAGACCCTCGACCGTACTACCCTCACCCCCGCACCGAGCCTTCGTCTCCCGTCAAGACCCCGGCCCTCGGTCGACCGAGTCTGGAAATTTTCACAAGTCCGAGATCGACGGTCGAAGGAGTCTCCTACCCCCGACCGAGCCGTCTACTCCCGTCAAGCCTCGGTAAGCCGTCGGGGTCAGAGCTCTCGAAATTTTTACAAGTCCGAGATCGACGGTCGACGGAGACTCGTACCCCACACCGGGCCTCCGTCTCCCGTCAAGACCCCGGCCGTCCTCGGTCGACCGAGACTCGAAATTTTTACAAGTCCGACATCGACGGCCGAAGGACACTCGTACCCCACAACGAGCCTCCGTCTCCCGTCAAGACCCCGGCCACATCTCGGGCTACCGAGTCCGGAAATTTTTACAAGTCCGAGATCGACGGGCGACGGAGTCTCGTACCCCCGCACCGA